>VYZT01025086.1:1129-29806 GCA_013400735.1 Pomatostomus ruficeps
ATGGGATATTGTTTTTTAAATTTAATGATATCAGATGTCAGGAAGGAAACTGGGAAAGTGTAAAAAAACTTTGTACCACTATTGGCTGAGAATTGCAAAACTAAACCGGGTGTGATTTAAGTTGTGTAGCTGAAGAAATAAACCAAAATGTCTGAAATTTTGCCCCAAAGAATCCAGAAATGTCAACCCCTGCTCGTCTCTCAAAGTCATTGGATCCCTATATATGAGGTGTAAAGTTGGTTTATAGTGACTTTAAAAGTTTATTTGAAATATCCTTATTCTAACTGTGTCTGATTCTTCTCTTAGCTGCATCAGAACGAACTAGGAATAACTTCTACAAGTAAATGGCCTTAAACTGAGTTGACAGGGAATCTGGCCCACTAAAGCCAGTTCTGCTTCACTCTCTGCCACATCAGTTAAGCACTCTCACTGCTACCAAATTAAGCAGTGAGAAACATCACCTTCTATTTTGGCCACGTAGTACATGTAAGAGTGAATATGTGGCTAAAGCAAAGTGCTGGCATTGAGAGGTCAGGTTTATACTCCAAGCTCTACCATTAAGTGCTAGTTTCTGACTTGGCACAAGTATTTTAACCTCTGTGTTCACACCTTTTTCCTCATTACAAAGTTCAACTGGTATCATCTCACAGGCATGATGGAAAACCATATATTTTAATAATCGGAAATTTTGTTTCAAAATCCTTTAATAAATATTCCTATTAAGCAAATATTAATTATGAATCAGGTTTTCTTGAGGCTTAGGATAAGAGCAGGACAAACTTACTGAAATACAATTTATAATCATCTTGACAGATCTCTGAATTTTTGTGAGGTCCTAAAAGCTTGTACTATAGTTTTATATTTTTGAGGTGAAATTAATGGGATCAGGACTGACCTTTGCCAAAAAGAAACAGGGGACCCCTCCTTCTCTCCTGTCCCTTTGTTCTGAGATTCAAAATGCTACACTGGAAATTGAGTCTGTGTTTCAATACAGATATGTTGAAACTTTCCGAAAAGCTGTATCTGTGAGAGGTGGTTTGTTTTTTTTTTCTCTCCACATTTATTCTTTGTACTGCTTGGAAGAATATGAGGAAAAAAAATATGTGCAACTTGGTAATAAAAGAAGAGAAGTTGGGTGTGAGAGTAGTGTCTCCATCCCATCTCTGTGCCATAATAACGGGGCTCTGCTATTCTCTTTGGAGAATAAGTAAGAAGGAAAAATATCCCATTGCTCACTAATGGCTATTACAAAACCTTCTTATGTTCAACAACAGTAGACAAAGCCTTTCTCTCCCTTCCCTGTTTAGATACATAAGAGCTCAGAAAACCCCAAGAACTTCAGTCAGTAGGTGCTTGTAGCAGACATGTCCTTCAGCCTATTTACAATTAAATTATTTCCTTCAGCCCATTTAAAATTAAATAAAGTTGCAAAAGAAAATAAGACTTTGTAGTGTTCCAAAGTATTATTAGATGAAAATAAGAGAACATTTGGAGAGAAAGTAAATGGTAGTGTAGTTAGACAAAGCCTTTTGCCTATCTATACTCTTGAAGTCTCCCTTTGTTTAGGACATCTGTATCTTGGCACAAGTTCTCATAACACCATTAATTCCATCTCTTCTCCCTGACAAGGGTATCCCCATGATAGATTTGGCACCCTAGCAAGTATCAGTCACAAATCCTAGCACCGAGATAAAGCAGCAGGAACAGTTCCAGGAAGAAGGCAGTGGGTGTCTGAAGATTTGTAACACTCTGATGTTTTATTCTGCAAAAGGTTCTCTATTTTTCATAAGTATCTCACAAGATATTATTGTTTAGGTCAGATATTTAATTAGCTAGCTTCTAACACTCTTGAAAAAGAAGTTACCTACCTGTGGGACATTTTCTCTTCATTGTATTGACTCAGTTGCACTGATGTATATTCAGAGCATCTCATTTGGCATCAGGAAACTCAGATTTACACCAGATAAGAGAGAAATAGGATTTATATGTCTTTTCTGTCTTTTCTGGACACCAAGAAAGCAATAAAACCCATTCAAAAGGCCAAAATTTCAGGACTCTAGAGCCAGGTGCCTGCAGCCTCCAGGTGGAATGTGGGAATGCGCTGCCCTGAGGTTGCCCCCATTATTCTGTGTCAAATATCACAGTCTTATGGTCTGCTCTCTCAGTCCAATAAATTTGTTCCTTGTCCAGCCTTTTACTCCACTTTGCAATGACCAGAAAATGAATATGAATTATAGCGGAGGTCTACTTTGCGATCATATGAGGTCCAGATCCACAAGCCGGATCTGGATGTGAAGATCTGTGCACACTGCTAACAACAGCTCTACTGTGTGAAACAGATGTTAAGGATATATGGGAGTGGGGAAACTGGGAGAGGAGATCAGAACAGGGTATGTGGCTAAAGAGAGGCTTTGAATTTGTAAGACCCATTATCATCTGTCTAAATCAGAGAGGGTGAAATTATACATCTGTGATTTCCTATTTGGCTGCTAAGTCATCTCTAAGATTCTTTGCCAAGGCTAGGGCTTTTACAGAAAACACAGCTCCCCACTCCCAACACTAAAGATAGGGTTTGAATATATCTTTACAAGTCTCTAAACTTCATGATTTGAGGACTTAATCCTAATTGCAAGTGTAAGGACTGAGACCTAATATAGGAAAAAGATTATCCTATGCTGTCCTTACAAGAGATACTTTGCACCGTGCTGAAGGCAAAGGGCCTGAGTCTGTGTCTATGACTAT
Source organism: Pomatostomus ruficeps (assembly GCA_013400735.1). Taxonomy (NCBI): domain Eukaryota; kingdom Metazoa; phylum Chordata; class Aves; order Passeriformes; family Timaliidae; genus Pomatostomus; species Pomatostomus ruficeps. Next base: position 3,872 of record VYZT01025086.1, read on the forward strand.
TTCTACATTCTTGTAAAAATGTTCGATGAAGACAAGGCACAAGGGAAAGTCTTCTGATTGTGTCTTGTAAATCGCATAACTTTGGTCATTAAGTTGAAAATGTAGTTAATGATAATGTGGGAGAAGGAAGATGTGATGAAGAAATTAAGATTCAACAGAGACAAATAAATGATATGTAACCCTGAACCAATATCAATTGAATTAAACATAAACAGAAATTTTCTTTATTGACACTAGTCATTTGAAGAAGTACTGTTTTTGCTTTTCTGGTTATATGGACTGCTTTTATGCTCAAAAAGGAATTGTTATGAAAACAGCCTTCAAAGACAGGCAGTGATATTTTATCTATGACCTCCTTAAAACAATATTGTATATATGAAATATAAAATAAACTGGGCTTTCGTGCATATCTCCTAGACAGTTTATTTTCTGCAACAGTTGAAGTACAGAAGAAAAAGAAACCCCTACATCATAACATAGTTTGTTCTTTAGGGAACAGAGGTGGAGCTTTAGCACTTTACAGTAATCTCCTCATCAGGAAAAGTATGTCTTCTGTCTGGGCTGTGTCACACTGTATTTGCTTTTGCAGTTGTGCCCTTTGGACCAGGTTCTGCCACTGGTTACACTCAGTGGTGCTTACAGAAGAGTACAACAGAGGGACAAATTTGGTTTTCTGTTTGTAAGCAAGCACCCAGGGAATGACACTGGTTGCCTTATTAGGCAGCACAAAAGGAAATAGTGCCGCTTGGCAATGCTCACGTGTTCCAGCCGCCTGTGTCTGTAGTTGCTCAGACCTATTGGGCCTGTGCTTTTTCACTGTAAAACAGCAAGCCCTTGAAAATACAGTGCTGGCTTGGCAACTGACCGCTGCCAGATAACAATTGACACCAGGACTAATTTAGTAATGTGCAGTTTTAGGGAGTGACATTTACTGTATCTACTGGCGCAACTGATACAAAGCATGCAGCCCTGGCAAGCCCTGCATGGTATTTGCAAAGTGTCAACTTGAAAGAGTCGAGCTGCTCTTATGTCTGCTCTCAGAGGCAATTGCTGCAGCCCATCAAATCAACCTTCATGTAACATAAACAGGGAGACTTTCTCCCGCCATTCAGGGTAGCTATTCTGTGCAGTTGCTGGTTATATCATATGTCAACACATTGTACAGATAATGAAAATGGGGAGTCTGAACTTGTACAGGAGATAAAGGTTTCCCTGGAGAAGCAAAATTACAGGGAACCTGTCAGGCACAGATTAAGGATTTTGCAAAATAATCAGAGACACAGAAGTTAGCCCTTTTGATATGACTGTTAGCTGTGGTATGACTTACTGTGCAGAATAATTCTATTAAATTAGTTCATTAATATGTAAGTTATAATGATCTCTGTAGAAGGGACTTTCAGCATAAAATACTGGTAGTTCTTTCAGGAATTCCAGGTGGGTGGGCTGAAAGCTATTGTGATAATGACTGCAGAACTAAAGATCTCACAAAAGAAATTTTCACCTGGATTTTTGCAGTAGATATTTCGGAATGAGGTATAAATGAGTGTTATCAAATCCTCTGATAAGGATATTATTTTCATCATTTCTTACCTTTCATTGAAAAGGGTTGTTAAGCAAGGGAAGGTTTCCAAACAGAACAATAGAAGGGGGTGTGTGTGCAGTTTTACTTTCACTCATTGACTTTTTGCCAGAGCGAGCAAAATGCTTAGTTTTCAGCAATTCAGCAGAGCTCTTTAATAAGAGCTGCAGTTGTGAGCTATTGCTGTGCTGAGAACAGGATATCTTGTCCTGACTTCCAGCGCCAAGATCATTGGGAAGCTTCTCTTGGACTACCTCAGTCCAACCCTCTGAAAGCCACATGCGCTGCAGGATGGTTTCTGCTGCAGAGGTCCACAGGCAGCATGCAGACACAAACAGCATCACAGTTTCCCCTTGGTAACTGCTTCCTGGTTAGCTCTAACCCTTAGGAAGCTGATTGATCTTAATGTTAAACATCATCAAAACTAGCAAGTCTATCTCATAGAGAAGAAACATCTGTCTGGAAAATGATGTCAAAGTTGTTACCATTACTCCTGGTTGCTTTCCATGTCATGTATTTTAATATTTTCTGCTATGCTGTAAAAAGTTCTTTCATATGAACTTACAGAGAAATCACTGAACAATAGCCCCAGTAATAAAAGGTCTCTGCACACAGATATTCACAGAAGAAGTGAAATAAAATTGATGCCAACAACTTCTGTTTAAAATTTCATTTTTGAAAATAAGTATTTGTAACTAGAGAAACTTCTAGCTATGAAGTTTTAATCAATCAAAAGATGCTTATGAGTAATTTCTCTTCATTCTAAAAATATATTGATGCTTAACAGAAGCACAAACCGACCTGTGAAACATGCCAGTTTCAGTGGTGTTTCTGCTGTATCTGTGCCCCTGTACTTAATGTTGAAACATTAAGAACACAAAACGTTAAAATGTTACCATTTCATCTTTTACTGTTCTGCATAATCCCATAATGAGAAGTCACAAAATGCGCACTGGGAAAATCATGACGTCTCCATGGTTTTATTACTAATTTCCTTTTTTCATTCTTGTAATTATAGCATTGCTGTTGTCTTAAAGTAACAGCTCTGTGTCCAGGTCAATGATTAAGCTCCTGTAGTTATATCATAGCCTGTGGATCAAAACTATCCCAAATTCCAGAAGCCTTTACTGGCTAAATTCAGCAGTTGTTAGAGTGAAAACAAACTAGTTATTCTGGCATAAGGATGTTGTTCTCGGTTGGTCTGTGTGAACTAATTCCATGGATAATGCAAGGGCTTTGAGGGAGCAGGAGCAACAACCTGCCCTTCCAGCAGCCCAGCCTGCAAAGGGCACAAAGGGAGAAGCAAAATGACAGAGCCTACATGTGTCCACATCTCTCTCTGCAGGGAACAATTCAAGGCATTTCTTAATCAGTTTTATATTCCCATTGCATTGTATTTATGTTCCAGGAGTGGCATAATGCAGGAGTTTTGAAAGAAATTTTGGGAATATTAGATGTGATATTTGGGAGAGAAAATATTTTTGTGTAAGTGCTGTCTGCAGATGACAGAAGTGTAGATCTTACTGTGACAGATAAAATTTTTCTTCAAATTACTTGGTAGGTTATGATTAATAAATTATTAGCAATCAAAAATGGGCCCTATATGGTCTGTCTTAGTAACATAATAAATGAATCAAAAAGGACAAAGGAAATGCAGAAATGCCATCACTGTAACATAGCTGAATTGCAGAGAGTACCACATTTGCCAAGGGAGCTGTGACAGGTTTTTCTGTAGGTCATAGAGGAGGAAAAGCCTGTCCAATTTTAAGGTCTCCTTCAAAGCAACATTGGAAAAATTTTATTTTAGCCATCCTCATCCTTTAATTTAGGCTGGAAAAATATGTTTTGTTTGAAAAGTGCCAGGTTTTCTCTTGGTAAAATCTGAAGGTAAATGTTTCTGTGGCGTTTGAAAGCAATTCACTAGATAGTTTCTAAATTAGAGATCACTAACATTTTCATGGGAAATAGTGGAAAAAATAAAAAGATTTTTTCCATTAACTTCAGTGAGGTACGTGAAGTTTTTAAAAAAATGTTTTCTTGTTTAAAATAGGATTGTTTTTAGCTGTTAAAATTTTTCTATGTAGGCCAAGGCTTTTGGAAAACTGGTATGTCTATTCTATTTGAAGACAATACGCTTTATGTTAATTGTTCCAATTTCTTTTGAGGCCAAATTGCCTGTGACAAGGAAGACTTTTACTTCTTGTTGTTTTTAATGACTTTCTTTTTTTGAGATGTGGGGTGTGTTGTTTGTTTGCTTTATTTCCTTAGGCAAAAGCAGAAATTAAGCAACATAAATAACATTCAGATCAACATTAAACCCCACATTTTGTGTAAATGGCCAGATTTTTGCCACAATATTTCTTTGTGGCATTTCATTAGATGGCAAAAAACTAGCTAATTAGGTAAAAATTACATATCAGATTGCAATCTTCCACTTTTATGTTACTTAGTTTTAGCAATGTAAAATGTATTGCATCGTTAAGTAGTATTTTTTTGTTTGACCTAGAATTTAGAAGAAATTATTGTGTTCTTCCTTAGAGAAGAAATGAAATTGCCAATTTGACAAGAAACTGTAAATTACTCAACTTTTTTGAGTCAGTTTTGGAAAATCATTACTTTACTTGACTTTCAGTGACTTACAGAGATGTGAGTACTCCAAAACAAATCCCTCTTTGTTCTGTTTCTTTGTATTCACCTTTACAGGGTTGGTATAACCCTAATCTGTGGAGTTGGAGCCCCTATTGCTACTCTGCTGAAATAATAACTTTACAGACATCACAACAGTCACGGCACTTCCCTGGGATTGTTTGTTCAAGATGTTCATATTTAGAAGACAGTGATATGTAATGCCAGACTTTTCCCTATCTCCAGGGAACAAATGTTGGGAATTGGTGCAACATTTTAAGCAATAACTTGGCATCTTTTAACACTTTACATCATTGCTGGTAGGAAGCATATTTGTAGAGAGCTATAACAATGTGTGCAAGACAAACCCGATGTAAATATCTCATGAGAGAAATGTTGGCTGTAGCTGTCTGAATTAAATCATATAACTTCCCGTATTATATAAGAAAAGGCATCCAATTTATAAGATTTTTTCCCTAAAACTGTTAGCAGAAAGTTCCAGTGTGTTATCATGTGATTAAAAGGACAAAAACTTTTGTTTAATAGTGCTTTTAATCCAGACATGAAATCATTAAAATAAAAGGAAGAGATTATATTTTGGATGAGAACTCAAGAAATTTGGGTGAAATCCCATCTGTGCTGCACATATTCTGCTTGAACTTTGAGAACTGATTTAATCTGTATTTGCCTTAAATGCCTCTTTATGAATTTAAGGTGATGATACTCAATTTGTCCTCCTTGGGGAACATCCTAAGAAATGCATATGTGATTTGGAGCTTACCTCCCTCATTTCCTGTAATACTGAGAGTACAGAAAGGAACTTAAAAAGTCAATGTCTGACTAGATTAATACTTGACAAGTTGGTAATTTTAATGCTATTGTACAAAGCTGGTATTGTATGTTCATGGCATGCCAGCAAACACAGTCTTTTGAACTGGTATGTTCTCTAAGTATTAAGTTGTCATTTGAATCTAATCATTACAGCTGACATTCTGGGAAAAGATCATTATTCTAACTCAGGTGCTCTTGCAAATGATTTCTGTTTAGATCACTCCATCATGAAATCAGTGGAACAAAGGCCATGTCTCTGCGTTATTAAGACTGTAGGATCCTCACTGGGATCAGAACGCTGCTGGAGTATGGATTGTAATACAGGTGCAAGTACAACAGCAGTATGACAACTGTTATATCAAACTGTTTTCTGAAGGGAGGGCAAATTTATCTTCCCAAGAGCTACCACTGAGACAAAGTTGCACAGTAACCTTCTGCTGCAATGTTTGCCTCACACTGTAAGACTAATAGTGTGTCTGGTTATTGAATGGAACCAGGAGACCTTTACAACCTAATCAGTTTATTATTCTCAATCCTTTTAAAGTGAAATTGTTTCCTCCAAAGAAATAATAATAATAAAAAAGAACTTTTGAAATTGACAACAGAAAATAAGACCAGAGATGCTAGCAATCATTTTTCATTTGACCGTGTCCCTGAACAAGATAATTCACCTATGCTTCAAGTCTGTCCTGAAAAGTGTCGCTGTTTTCAGAGATAAGCCTAAAGCTGGAAGCTCAGATCAAGAACAGATCTCATTGCTGTGGCAAATACCACTGTATACCCAGATTCATTATTACTTGTTTTCACAGTCCTTATAGTAGTGGAATTTCTGGAGCTACTTGCACTCTACAAAGGGGTTTGAATGGTTTTAATTAAATGTTGATAAAACAGAAAAGGAATCTTGGGATGTGAAAACAAATTAATTCTGGTCATTAGTCACCTGACAAGCATATTACAGTACAGATTTTTTATAGCTCCATGGATACTTGTGAAGCTGGAAAGATGGTATTCTAAATGGATTCCTTGTTAGCTGCTTTGAGTCACTGTGAATTCCACTTTAGTTACCTACTAAATTACTGAAGCAGTTATGTAAAGTGCTTTCAAGGCAGTACATTACCATGCCTGTATCTGATTTTGAAAATGAATTCTGAAAGCTTAGCTGTAAAAAATATAGGATCAGCTTAGTACAGTTCAGAAACTCCTGTAAAATCTTGAAGTGAACACAGTAGAATGTTTTGGTAATATGCAGCTGCCAGCTGCTCTTATGGACATGGCAGAACTATGTTCCATATCCCCCCTTCTGCCCTGCTTTGTTCTTTTCTGTTTGTTACATATCACATGAAGTTATCATTTCTCCCCTGCTTTTTTGCATCCTTTATAGTACACCTGTCAGCTGAGAAAAAATAAGTAATAAAGTAGGCTAGCACTGCCTTAGCTAAGCCATGAAGAATCACTCTGATTTCATATATTGATCAAGCCTGTTGTTTGATAAGGAAATCAGTCTGTGTAAACACAAGAGAGTGATGTATATGGAAAAAACTCCTCCAGGTCCCCTAAAAACCTGCTACTGAGGTGTGTATTACTGGGATTATGTGGGACACATAATGCTTTCTATTTTTATGCAAGTTGGGTTGGCAGTTCCTGCAACGAGTTGTACCAGACCTGAGAATTACTTTTACCAATGTACTTCTACTTGAAGTTGCTTTATTTTAGCTGTTATGCAGAAAACATCTCCTTGTGTCTCAGTTTATCAGTACAGACTATTACAGAGATTGAAGGATGTTTGGATATCCAGATTATATATTAATTTGCAGTAAAGTAGCAAATTGGAAGAGAGCATAAAGTAAATGAACTAAACTAGGCCAGCAAGACTAATTTCTTTATCATAACATAGCAAATTGTGATCATTAGATTTTCCACCAAGAATGAATCTTGCTTGCTTTTTGTCTGTAATAGAGCTGACAAAGAAAAAAATGAGAAGGGAAAAGAATGAAGCATTTGCATTTTTCTGACTGACACAGATTTAGAAACCCTTGAAGAGTGAGTCTGCCTAGTGAGCAGATAGGAAATTGGTATAACTGACACCAGGATCACCTTTGCTATCTGACCTTTAGGACTTTGGAACTCATGTGTGTAGCAGGCCTGGGAAACTTTGGGAAGCCCTGAACAATCTCTGTTAAAGGCAGCTTGTCTGCATGCTTTCCCTGATATTCAGGGTCAGGGAAGGTTTGGGCTTCTCTCTTAATAGAATAAGTCTGCACAGAAGGTACCAGTGATACAGCTGTCTAGGTGATGCAGGGCAACCAGAATTTTATTGAAGGTCACTATTTCCAAGAGATGTTAAAAGTTTAAAAGAAAGAAAAAATGTTTGATCATAATTTTTTGGCCAGCTGAAGCTTCCATCATTTCTTTGGTGGAAGTAACCTTTTGGCTAGGTGGAAATTTACTGTCTCAAGGTGAGTGCATTCTAGCTATCCAAATACTACAATTGTCTGTAACATGGCGTACTACACACCTGCCAGGGTATCAGGATGGCCTCTGCGTCTAATACTCACTTGTGCAGAACCAAAAATCATCCAGTATAGAGCAGAGAGTGATAAACTTGCCAGTGCAATACTGTGCTCCTGAAGTACATTCCAAAGGAGATCTGCATGGCAAAACTTTGAGGGAAGGGCAGAAGAGGAACAATACCAGCAGCTAGCAATGGGAAGGCTCTTTTTGTTTCAAATCCCTGTGCCTCTGAAGTTAGTAGCTGTCACCTATAAAATGTTATTATCTCTAGCAGAGGAACATTAAGCAGTGTTAAACAAAAGGAAGAATTAGGTTCATTATCTTAAATTGGTTTATCTTAGAACTATCTTGGAACAAAATATAATTTTTAAATAGTGCATTAAGGAAATAAAATACAAATGAACAATTCTTTTAATATGACTGACCAAGAAACTGCTGTTGGTTGACCCTGACTGGATGCCAGGTGCCCACCAAAGCTTCTTTATCACTGCCTTCCTCATCTGGGCAGAGGAGAGAAAATATAATGAAAGGCTCACGGGTTGACACAAGGGCAGGAAGAGATCACTCACTAGGGACTATCATGGGAAAACAGACTCCTCTTGGAGAAATTGGTTTAATTTCTTGCCGATCAAATCAGAGAAGAGTAATGAGAAATAAACCTAAATCTTAATACTTGTTCCCCCGACACCACCCTTATTCTTGGGCTCAACTTTACTCCTCTTTTGTCTCTCTCCTTCCCTCCAATGGCACAGGGTGATGGGGAATGGGAGCTGTGGTCAATTCATCACACGTTTCTGTCACTCATTCCTCCTAAGGGACAGCACTCCACACACTCTTTCCTTGCTCTAGCCTGAGGTCCTTTCCAGAGGAGACAGTCCTCCATGAACTTCTCCAGTGTGAGTCCTTCCCATTGGGTGCAGTTGTTCATGAACTGCTCCAAAATGGATCCTTTCCCATGGGGTATAGTCCTTCAGGAGCAGGCTGCTCCAGCATGGGTCCCCTGCATGGTCACAGGTCCTGGCAGCAAACCTGCTCCAGAGAGTGCTGCACTTTCCTTGGGACTGCAGGTGCTGCCAGGAACAGACTGCTGCAGTGTGGGCTTCCTACAGGGTCACAGTGTCCTTCAGACATCCCCCTGCTCTGGTGTGAGGTCCTGTGATGCCTTAAGTGCTGGTAAAAATAAGAGGTAGACACAGAAGTATACGAAAAAAAGTGTATTACCTTGATTTTAATAGGATCCTGGTGTACACCTCCTTGTGTGTGTCTCTCCCATGTACAACCCGTATATCATTTTATGGACTTTACAAATTAGCATATCTACCTAAAATCCCCCAATGAGTAACTTAACAAGTGAGGTAACTATCCTCCTATTCCCACCCCCCCCAAATGAAACTATAGCCATCTCAAAAACATGTTCCAGAATCCAGACTATTCAAGGATGGAGCCTGTAGTTTTGAGATAGTAGGGATGTTTTGTCATTCACCCTCAGAGAACCCCCAAACTCAGCTAAATATCAAACGACAGAATTATAAACATGCAGTACTAAAGGTACAGAGTATAAGGGTAAGGGTAAGGGGTACAAGGAAAGGGAAAGGGTATAAAATGTATAAAAAAAAGTATAAAAAGGAAAGACAAAAAACCATAAGGCATCACCTGCACAGGCTGTAGGTGGATCCCTGCTCCACCATGGACCTCCATGGCCTGCAGGGGCACAGCAGCCTCACCATGGGATGCACCAAGGGCTGCAGGGGAATTTCTGCTCCAGTGCCTGGAGCACCTCCTGCCCCTCCTCCTCCAGTGACCTTAGGGTCTGCAGGGTTGTTCCTCTCACATATTCTCACTTCTCTCATCTGACTCTTGCTGTGCGTCTTTTTCCTGTTCTTAACTATGTTTCCTTGAGGCTCCACCTCTGTCACTGATGGGCTCAACCTTGGCCAGTGGCGTGGGTCCATCTTGGAGACGGCTGGCATTGGTTCTGTCATAATCCTTTGAGCCTTTGCTACCAAATGTAATCCTTACATACATGTAATGCCATATGTTAAAACCAATGGCATTGCATCCTACGTGGTGCTGCTTTGTAAGAGTTTGAAGAAAAGTAGAACCCTGGGAAGCTACCACTGAGATTGTAAAAGTATTCAGCTTCTCTTTCTTTGTTAAAAGAAGACAGATTTATCTCACAAAATGGCGGTTGGCTTGGCTGATTGTAGTTCAAAAACATTGATATTGTTCAAATATTGAAATGTACATCTCATTGTGAAAGACATACTTTGGAAAATAGACTGCCACCTCAAAAACAGAAGGAATAAAATTAAAAAATTGGAAAAAGAGCATCAGTGTTTCAGAACATATCTTATGGAAGAATGTTTTGAGGTCAATGCTCATTTATGTTCCTCCACATCTAAACTCTTTGTGTTCTCTAAACTCAAACTTTAGGTTCAGAAGCTAGCAGAGATTTGGTAGGCAAATGAGAAAAATACTTCTTTTAGGACATGGCATTAAGCTGTTAGTTCAAAATGAAGACCCAGTCAGTGAGCACTGAACTCACATCTGACTTATTCTTCAAAAACAAAAAACACTTTATAAAGCAGAGTTTCAATTTTCTAAAATCTTGGTTAATAAACTCCCCACCTGCTTTCTTGTACTATAATACATTCAAATCCACTTTTCAAAGACATGAGGTGTTATGATGCATTGTGTTTTCCTCTATCTCTCCCACCAGTGACAGTAAGACCTCTGCATTCCAGAAAGTCAGGCAGCATGGATCTCGTCTCACACTTCTTGCCCTGTCACCTGTGATGAGAAAACTCACAGCAAACCCAAGGCTTGCTGGAGCAGTAAGACAGGGAAGAAAGGTGGCTATGATGGTGAGGAAACTGCAGCTCTTTTCCCTATAACTGAACTGAAATAGCATGCTGGTCCCTTTGTTTTTATGTACATATTTTTGGCAGTAAGTGAATAGGAATATGTCGTTTTCTGCTACCACAGAGAGTCATCCAGCACTTCAGTTAGTGAACACATTTTTTCATTCTGAGGTTTTACTATTACTGCTCCAGATTCTGGTCTGCTTGTACTGTCTGTAAGGAGACATAGTAAACATGGTCGATTTAATCCCACTCTATGAGAAAGAAAATAAGTATTTTTTCACACAGAGAAGACCTAAGATTTTAATTGTGAATTCTCAGCAAAACTAACTTTGACTTGGAGGCTTCCCATGTTCTCCACCAGGAGATAAGAGGGGAAAAATACTTTTTTGGTAATTATTCTCAATATTTTCCTGTGTTTAGAGTGATACTAAAGCAATTTACATGGAAGGCATTTTTGAAGCAGTTTGATTAGGCAGCAGGCACAACAAGCAGTACTATTTGGAGGGTTAACACTTGCACCAGTTGTGAAGCTTAGAGGCACAGAGCCAGAGGCCAAATGACATTAGCTGCTCAAAAAATGTACTAATCGCCTTAGAAATGCAATGCCTGGAGAGTCTCTTAGGTATTATGTAATGGAAATTGTAAGGGAAAGGATAAAAGTCAAACTTTGTGTATTTACTGAAGATTATTGACGTAGTTGTGACATCACTGACGGACAGTCACAAGACACCTTTTGTGTACCTAATGCAACAGCCAGTTGGCAATTAGCGCAATGCCACCCAGGCAGCTGGAAATGTGGTACTGTACCTACAAACATGTTCAAGGGGGTATTTCCCTAACAGCCGGCTGCCTTTCATATTCCATATACAGAAGGTGCCATAGGACTGACTGTTGGTCGTGTAGCAACAATGGCAGTGTCATCTGAAGGGCTGACTTTCCCCACTCACATCAAAAAGGACATTGAGGTACTGGAGTGTGTCCAAGGATGGCCAATGAGGCTGACAAAAGGTCTAGAAAACATGTCTGATGTGGAACAGGTGAAGGAACTGGGGTTGTTTTGTCTGGAGAAGAGGAGGTGCAGGGGGGACCTCATTGACCTCTACAACTGCCTGAAAGAAGGTTGTGGCCAGGCAGAGGGTTGTTCTCTTCTGCCATGTCTCAAGTGACAGGATGGGATTAAACAGCCTTATATTGCATCAAGAGAGGTTCAGATTAGATATTGAAAAAAAGTCACTGAAAGAGTGGTCAGGAATTAAAATAAGTTTCCCAGGGAGGTAGTGAAATCACCATCTCTGGAAGTGTTCAAGAGGCATCTGGATGTGGCACTTGGGAATACGATTTAAGAGTGGTTACGGTTAGCTGGGTTGATGGTTGGACTGGATGATCTTGAAGGTCTCTTTTAAACCTGATGATTTTGTGGCTCTGATTCCTTACATCTTCTTTATGATTGCTCATCTTGAAACACAAATGATGATTTGGGCCTATAGAGTGCTTTTGTTAGGATCCATGCGGTGTGAACGACTGCAAAATGCCAGTCAGCTTTTGACTTATTCAGCCATCTCTTTAATAGGTAAAGGCTAGGCAAGCATAAATGAAATATGTTAATAAGGTAATTAAGATTGTGGTGGATCATGATTCATCCAGAGTAGCAGAAATCCCAAAGTTAAAGAAAGCAGCCCTGATCTTCATGAAGACATTTGGTATACAAAGAGGGTCCCTGGGTGAAAATTAAATGGCATGATGTCCTAACAAATTCACAACTCCCAGAGGCCAGAAGGTGGCTATCAGAAGCCCAAACTTGTGAAAGAGGAGTTTGGATATCTAGACATATGATACGTAACTCCCTGATATCTGAGAGTTCCACTGCAAATCAATTGAATTTTCTAGACTGGATTTTGTAGATGTCCCCTCTATGATCAAACAAACTGCTCTGTAGAACAACTTTGAACTGCCCCATGGAAATCTTATGATTGGTGTGGGAGGATGGAATGTAGCCTATGAGTTTAAAAGCAGTTGTTCTTACCTGTTTATATTAAGAGCGTGAAAAGTAAGGAATTAAAAAAAGGAATGCAATAATTTTCCTACTACTGAGCAGTTCAGGTCGGGTATTAGGGCTCTGTACAAATCTGTTAATTTAATTGAAACTCTACAGCTGCCTATTTGCCAGAATTCGCAAACCTGATAAGTCCCACACAGCTCATAAGCTTCAGCTAGCAAGTCCACTGCTGTTCAGCTGATGGCCCCATTCTGATATAATTGTAAAAGCTGTGGACTCTAAATAAAAAGGAAGAAAACAAAAGAGTTACAAAATTCTTTATAAAGGAGTAAAGATTCTGTTGGCAAGTCTTAAATGCTGCTACTAAGCTTTGTATTTTTATCACAGAAGAAAATGATAATGTGGTGGGAAAAGATAACTTTAACTAGAGACAAGATAGAAAAAGTGTTTAGGAATTGCTGAAGTGAATCAGCTTCAGTGGACTATATGCTATGGTATCCGTTCTTTGTGGTGAGTGGTGCAGTAGTGGAATGGGGTAGCAAACAGCCCTGGAGCAGCATGTCCTAGGAGAAACCACTAGGGTGGGGACTGCAGCCTCCTCTTCATGACTCCAAACAGGTCTTACTGGGGCCCCTAGTCTTGGAAAAGAACAACCTGGCCTTAAACGATGCCCCTCTTCTTTATTTTATTGTCAACCCCCACTTTTCCCCATGCTACTGCCATGCAGGCTCAGAATTAATTCAGGAATCATTTGATGTAGCAACATAGAGACAGAATCATCCAAAAGATTTTTTTCCTTTCTACAAATCATATTTTTGCTTCCCCTGCTTTGTTCATCAGTTTTATTTGCTGAAACCAGGGCTGACATCACCTTGAAACACACACTGTGAACAAAGGCCACCACTCTTTTCTTGTCCTGTCAGTGGCTACTGCATTTGGCAAGCACAAGGATTTGAAACACAGGAAGGAAAGGCTTCGGAGCAGATACTCAGATGCCTTTCCCATACCAAAGAATTGAAAGATTTTTATCTTCTGAGTACGAAACTAATTCATTTGCGGTTTCATATTCTGAACAGGGGCTGTGCCCTCTTGCAGAACCTAGAGACTTCTCATCTTCATCCATGGAAACAATGAATGATGAGCTGTGTTTCTACCCCCACTGCCAGCTAGCTTCATATTTAAAGTACCTCCATCAAAACAGAAAACACTATCAAATAATTATAAAACAATGTGTTTTGATGGACCTTATCTTATATCTTGAAAGAAACCATTCAGCTGAAATTGAGAGCCTTATTTTCCTGAAGTAAGAAACTCTTAACAGCAAAGGAAATAACACACTGGTTTCAATCCTGTAACTTGATGTTTGTAAGAGCAATATTAAATTCTAGTTCAAAAAAATTTTAGACAATAGTGATTCAGATTGCTTCTCTATTTTAAACTCATAAAGAGCTCAGGGAGAGTTTGTTTCTTAACTGTGAGCCATGGCGTGCAACCATAGTGATGCAATTTGCTATGGAAAAGGGATTAATTTCATTATACCTACTCCTAACATAATCTGCAAAGATTTGGTTGATACATGCTTCCCTTTGGGCTCAGGTCTTGTCCATGTGACCCTCTGGTTCTGCATCTGCAGCGCCCTTGAAAAGGCTGCCATACAATCCGCTTGGCTGCCTGGTAGGTGTCTGTCAGATGAAGGTGGAGCCCTGACTCTTCCCCAGTACTTCACGAGTGCCCATGGACAGTGATAAAACTGTGAATTGCCTTCACAGGCAGGGGAGCAGGATGGTGTTCAGTCCACTAGGAGAGACAAGCACTCTCACACTTAAGCATTATGAATGAATAAAATTGTATCAGTGGCTTTGCGTCTTCCAAGCCTGCAACAAACCATGATCACCTTAATAGACACTGATCACTGAGTACCCTAAGCAAACACAAAAATTAGTTCTTTGTCTCCAAGAATAAAATGCAAATGTTAAAATACTTTAAAAATGAATAATATTTATTTTTCTTTACTATGTTATTTATTTAAATTATTCTTGCTTTACTATTGTTTTCAGAGATGTTATATAGTGCCCCACCTTTTCTGCTATTAGAATGCTTCACTAGTGACTAATATTTGCAAATCAGCTAAAGAGTAGTGGAAGCTTCTTCACCTTTCATGCATTCAGCTGAGGGCTCCAAAGGTATTTAGGATGCAATGACTACAGTGTCCAGCCTTGGCCAGATTGTTCTGAACTGATCTTCTTTGCTTATACGTTCATATCGTGGAAGTGGAATTTGTTCGGAAACATATAAAAATATTATTTGTCAAGTAACAATCAGCTCTTACTGTCTTTTGACATGTGTCTAAGTGAGAAAGGTTGATATGTAAAGCAGTTGACACGTAAAGCAGAAAGTTACAGCATAAAGTTCAAAACATAGAAGAGAAAAGAAAACATAAAACAATGCAAATAAGAAAGAAAAATGAGTTTGTGTTTCCAGAGTACGATATCACAGAGTTTTCTGGGATTTTCCCTGTATCCCCATAATCCCTAATAGCCTAATAATTCCAAGTCAAGACTTGAAAGAAATCAATGATATTAATTCCACTGCTTTCAATATTTCCTTCTTACCAAGAGACACATATATATGCCATCAGTTTTACCATGGAATAAAACATTTGTCTCCTCATGGAAAATGCTATCACAAAAAACAAGAGTTTGCAATTTTATCAATTGCAGGACATTTTGAATGCAGAGCTGTGGAGGGACATTGACAACAGCAATGTGATTTTCTACATGCTTCAGCACAGCAAAAGATTTTGACCATGAAACAGTGTTCAGGAAAGCTAGAGTCAGAAATGGAATATAGGGGAATGGGATCAGCGTATGGCAACAGTTACATGTAGTGGGACCTGACCTGTCACAGTATCGCTTTGCACCAAGAACAAGAAATAAACATGAATTTAGAACAAGAGGTGCCAATGTGTGACTTTCAGAGCACAGCGTGAGCCTTTTACATCTCCACTGTTGCCAGGCCTAAATGTTTAGAACAAGACCTTGGTGGGAAAAAGGGCTTATTTGAACTGCCTGGCTTGATAGAGTTGGATGGGATAAATGCATCATAACACTACTAGCCTGCTGGAGGTTTCCAGCCACTGAAGTGGCAATTTTGCCACACTATTTTCAATTAAAAGGGTAAATCTAAGGGGGGAAAAAAAAGACACAGTAGAAGAGTGATCTTGCATGAAAGCTTGCATGTTATTTGACAGCAAGCTTACAAGGCTTACAGCACCCCTTGGCCCGTGCTGCACACTTGTGTGAGTGTTTGCCCAGGGAGCAGCAGGCAGGGCTCTGCCACTGACAACACCTCCAAAGGCAGATGAGCACACAGGTGTGTGCGTGGGTGAGGAGTGTATAACTAAGGAAGAAAAATAGCAAATGGAGAGATAAACCACACAAAGGGACTATGTTTGAGCTTTGTTATGAAAACGCAGAGACAGCAAGAGCTGTAAAAGTTACTTGCTGTTCCACATAATGAGCTAACTGCTACAAGATTCTGCAAAGGCCCAGGACTCCTCCATGTTTCTTAAGGACAAATGAATGCTTTTCATTTTGCTAGAAGTTCTTGTCTGAATAGATATGAGTGACTTTCCTTCCCTGATTTTTCTTATGTGAAATTCTGTCCTGTGTTAAAATCTTTGATGCAAAAATTTCAGTCATAGGTCATTCTGTATGTATGGTTATATTCTCTTGGTTATTTAGATCTGTATATTATACATTCGTAAGCTTTTTACAAGCTCATTTGTGTGCCTCATGATTAAAAATTCTGTTTATGTTTTTTCGCTTGTCAAGACATAATCAGCTTTCATGCTGTGTCTATGTGATATCTTCAATGATCAGTTAGGTTTATGGGGAAAGCAGGAGCAGCAATGCTGTACAAAGTGCTTCTTGGGGATGAGCTGAAGCTGTGAACTCCGTTTTCATTCTGCTTCACTAAAAATTTGAAAGCTGTGAGCTGCTGCCAAGGCAAGTTTCTATAACAGCCTGGACTCCGCTAGCTAACTAGCTCCCCCTCTTGAAACTCCAGAAATGCAGACAAGAGTCAGGGATGTAAAGGGTCGTGAAATGAAATCCATCGGTGTTGGAATTCTCTCATTTTTATAACAGTTGTGGGTTTTTTCCTTATGTATATCTGACAGCTGCGGAATGTCGCTATCTTGCTGCTGCTGGTTTCTGAACTGACCTTGTAAGAATGTAAAAGGGACTTTGGTGTCTGTTGCAAAGGAATGCAAGGCTGCAGAGGTCACCCTAGTGCCAGTGTCCAATGGAGAAAGGCAGTGGACCTCCCCAGCTGAAGGGTGGAGAAGGATGGTGGAGGACAAGGATGGCCTGGGGACGAGATGCTTCAGCTCCACCCCGCAGCAGCGCCCGCTCGGGACTCCAGCAAACACCAGGGCGGGAAGGGAAGGGAAGGGAAGGGAAGGGAAGGGAAGCGCCCATCTGTGCAGGACACAAACATCAGCTGTGCCTCCCGGGGCATTCCTGCCTGACAATGAGCCCAGCTGACGCGGGGAGGTGGCAGCTGTCCTGCTGCGCGGCGCGGCTTTGCTGGGAACAGAGCTAGCAACACAGTGGGTGACTACAGTTCAGATTTTCTGTTTGTTTTGGGTTTGTGTTTTTGGGGTTTTTTTGTTTGTTTGGTTGGGTTTTTTTGTTGTTTTTTTTTTTTTTTGGTTTTTTATGTTTTGTTTGTTTTGTTTGTTTTGGTTTTTTTTTCCTAGAAAAAATATTAGATATATGGAGAGATTTTGTTCTAGGCCATCACATGGAGAGGTATGTGAGCCTGTAGCTGAGAAAAAGGTGTCTTTGATATACAGCAGGCCTCATTAAATGGAACTCTTTCCACATGGATTTCACAGAGAGCTGTCCTTGCCTGAAAATTCCCATTCTGAAAAAGTTAATATAATGTCAGGATGGATAACCAGCAGGAGAAGGGAAGTGCTCTTGCTTTCTAGAGAGGGGTAACTGAGATATGGAGCTGCACTCACACTTCATACTACACTATCCAAAGACTTATTAGATGAAAAAACACTTGCCATCCCTGCCATCCCTGAAAGAAAGAACATTAGAACTTAGGACACCTCATTTCCAGGTTTTTCCTGGCAGTGGACTGTAAATCCAGACTGTTTTGGTTTCTTCTTCCTCTCTCCTGTACCATGAATCTTTCATGCCTTTGGATAGTGGCCCACTTTCAACAAGAAAGCCAGAATAAGACCGATGTATAATCAGGTGAGATTTCTTCTGGGTAGGGACAGAAGTTATTTTAAATCTGTAGATTGAAGAGAGTGTGACCAATTTTCTGGATATAAATCAATTTTTTAAAATGGAGAAGGCTACCAATAGCTTGATTTTGGGCTGAATATGATGCCTTGTGTCATTCTCAGGGGTGTGGTAGGATCAGCTAACAGAGCTGTTTTGATATTCCAGCTGCCTGTGTGTCACTCCTGCCATTCAGTGAACTGCAGTGGAGCAGCCATCACAGCTAGGGATGAACTCAGAGTTTATACCCTTCTCATGCAAATAATGCGGCATTTACTCACTCCTCATATAATCCAAATGGCCGAAGTTTTACAGTTCTTAAAGTCAGGCTGAAACCTTTCTAATCAGCCTAAATACTACCTTGGAGATACATCTTAGTTGTTTAGGGGTCTTGAATTCTATGCAATTTCACTGTAAATCTTAGTAACAAAAATATCTTTCAATATCTTATGACACCTGTCCCAAGTCATCCTGAAAATCTGTAAGAACTGAAAGCAAATTACCCATATTCTGCCCAAGAGTTCTAACCACAATATAATGCTTCACTTAAATTCAGTGAACAGCACTTTTTAAATAAGTGCCAAACACAAGGATATCCATTCTAAGGCACTGTAAGTGTCATCTGATTCCTCAGATGAATGTCACTTTCTGGACGTCTGCAACATCTCTCTGGTAAGTCTGCACCGTAAATTGTAAACACTGACCCAGTTACAACTATTTTTGTTTTTAAAATCTCCCTTCTCAACGATGGAGAAAAACATGCATAAACATTTATAGAAATAGAGAAAGTGTTTGGAGGGTACACTCCCAAAACTGCTGAAATACTTGTTGTGTTCAGGTGAACTGCAAAATCAGTGGAAAACAAAGAAAAAATATTTCAGATTTTTAGTCTCAAAATTGTATTTGTACTTTACCTACATACAAAGAAAATTATTAGGGGAAGAGGTTGAGGTAAATTTTAACCCCTTCCCAAATCTTCTAACAATACATTATTTGCCCAAAACATAACACATATTTTAATTTCAAAGAGTAATGATCAAAACATCAAGAAAGACTGTTTCTGTTTTCCATCCAGTTTTTTCATATTAGTTAGAGTCCTCTGAAAGCTTACTCTCTGCATGCTTTTTAAAACAGAACTTTAGGACTCAGCTTTTCAGCTGATAATCTTAGAGAAATTCTGCCCATTTTTATCTCAAAAATCTGAACTTCAAATGGTTTCACAAAAAAACAAAGCAAAACATAAAACCCCTTGCTACACCCAAATTATGCATATAGGAAACTTGCCATGGAGCATGTTAGTATGTCTGAAAATACAGGGTATTATTCCTGATGTATATTTTATAAACTACAAAAATACCAGCACATATTAAATGCCTGGGTCTGCATGCAGTAGTGTTCTTTAATGCTCATCATATTTAAAGCTGGGGGTCCTCTAGGCAAAAAGTGACTGTCTGGTTTGGAGGTGATGCAAAGAAGGTCATCTACATTAAATGAACTAGACTGGGCTCAGTAATAGTGAGCCATTCTCAAATACTAATGACCATCTGGATTACAGATGCAGTAGCCAGATTGTCTGTTGTGTCCACCAAGTGAGTTGTCTTACCCTGGGAAAAAACTGTCATCTGTCTGTCTTGCCCTGTAGACATGAGCTTTCTTCCAACCTGTCCACATGGATTTACTGGTGGCAAGGTCATCCCGTTCTCTGGAATGTCACTCACTTGCATTTGCTGGCTGCTTAGCAGCTGCCAAAGTTTTTGGAACAGAACAGAATGGCAAGGGGCTGGAAATAAGATAATAAAACTGAAATATTTTCTCTTTCTTTCTGGTCCACATTCACCAGTACTTAAAGAAAACAATACCTATTTATTAGCCAAATAAAAACTCTTTTCTCAGCTCTGTTTTTTAAATAGATGCTGTCGGTTTTAGGATGTTTCTCTTCTCAGCTCCCATGCTGTGAAACTCCTTTCCTTTTGTTAAGCAGAATAAGAAAATCATTGCAAGACCTAAAATCTTGTTTAAAAATGCACCAATTTGATTTGGCATTTAATTAACACATTTTTGTTTGGTATTACTGTGTGAGTCTTGACTCTACTTACAAATTTTCTTTTCATTTTATTAATGCAATTATGCTTTGCTTTTAAGGGTGCCCAGAGAATCCATAAGTTATGTATTTCTGCTCTGGTTTTTTGGGTTTAGCATCATGTTATCTTTTTTTCAGTAGAGGATTGCAAATATTTTCCTGAGTACAAAATTTAGACCTTAATCATTCCTGAAGACTTTATACTGTTGAATGTTATCCTTGTGTTTGAAATGCACAATTCTGAAGAAGCTCTGCAAAATATTGCAGGCAGTGAGTACATGAAGCACATGCATTTATTTTCAAAGCTTCTTTACATCCTTGTGAGCACATAGGCTATTAAAAGCTGAAAGGGGTTAGTGCCTGAGTTAACTTCAGATTCTGGAGAAAATAGTCCTTCCAGAAACGGTTTCATCCCAAAATCTACAGGTAGGTAGCCTGGGGATTCATTTGTGATTGTCATGGTGAAGTGTTTTTGCCAATTAATTTTGCTAATGAGGTGATAAACAAACTAAGGGAGTCCTCTCCTTTTTAACACTAGCTCAGATTCCATTAGTAGTAGCTTGTCCGTGACAATTGCTGGTAAATCCCAGACAGTATTCTTTACAAATAGTAAATGCAAGACACTGGGATACTTTGACACCAATTTTATCCCAAAGCCTTGGATGATTCTTGTAACTGTGAAGCTGGATGTTCAGTAAGCTGCAGTATGAGCAGGGAAGGCCGTACTTCCATGTTACTACAAACATTTCACATGGCTTTGATGGGAATATGCTGTGAAGAACAAGATACATACTGGTAGGAGAGGAAGGAAGGAGGGCTGCTCTTAAGGAGTTGGAATATGTGAAATGTTGTGTGTGTTTAGGGATGTGCGTTCATGCACAAGTATGTGCTCTCTCTATATGCTAAAAAGTTTTTACTGTGTTAAGTGTGTGCTTAAGTACCTCCTTACACTGGGGTTGCAAGAAACATGATTAAGAAAGCAGAGAAGAATGGAATAACAAAAAGAAAAAAACAAAGGAAAAAAGGAAGAAAACTATGCATTTTTCACTCATTTACTTCATGGACTGCTAATATAACATATATATAAGTCTCTGTGTATATATAGATGTAGACTATGTAGACTAAGTGCATATGGTTAGATATTCAGAAAACCTGTGTGCAGACAGAGCTTTTATCTTCATTATATGTAAAAGAGAACCAAGTATATGTGCTTGAATAAAGTCTTGTGTATGGTATTTCATCTGGTATCATCAGAAAAGGTGTTTTCCAAGCAGATCAGAGAGAGTCTGTAGCTCACCGTAGCAATTCTCTTTGGAGTAAATAAGCTCTTAATTAGGTGAGGGCTGATTTCTTGGTGTTTGAGACTCTTTGAAATTCTCAGACTGCTCTTCACATAAAAAAAAAAAAAAAAAGAAAGATTGCTCTTTGTAAAACTTTCTAGCAAGCAGGAACACAGTATATGAGAAAACAGGATCCAAAGTCACACATCGTTGCAAAGAGAGTGATGCAAAGGTGAATCAGACTCCATTTTGTACTTGATTAATTCCACTGAAACATGTGGCTAGTACCAGCTAGTAAGATAAAAGTACTATCTTCTTGAGTATAGGTGTTTTGTGAGCAAGGATATGACAGCTCAGACCTAGCCTAAAAATCATTCTCTGCTGTGGGAGGCATCACAAAACACATCAGCTTCCTTTTGATGCTGGTTCGTTTCTTGTCCTCACAGCAATGGAAAAGCTGTTTCTTAGCTTCCTTGTCACGGTGGTTAAAAATTATGTCGTTTCCTTCATTAACCACTTCCTGGCCTTGCTATTCCTCTGGCCCTGGTATAGCCACCTATTTACAACACCAGCTACAGCTACATTGCTCAGCACATCCATCCCACAGAATGATCTCCAGTCCCCTGGCCCAAGTAACACACACTGACTGATATTCAAGGCTAATCCTCTGTAGAGCAGAGGAGCAGATGAACCCAAGCCACACCATATAGCCCATATAGTACTCACGTACCTTTAAAACACAACTGTTTTTATCTGTGGGGGTGGTTTGGTTCATCATATTTAAAAGTGTGAGGACTGTGTTGCAGCCCACGGACTGGTGTTTCCACGGCATGAAATAATAGATGTTGCATGCTCTGGGTTGGGGCATGTATGTGCTACGAATGGTTTAGAGTTCCTACATGCTGTTTTGGTGGGAACTGGTTGATTTCTTCCCAAAGAGGTCCTGGAAGTAAATAAGCAGATGAGGAGGCAATGAGCATAAAGGAAGAAAGTAGAAAGGAGTGAATTGAACTATCTAATTGTACTGGTACGCATAGGCTTTAGCTTCAGCAGCATAATCTCCCTTGCTGGTTATCACCATCACCATTTCTTTGAAGAGAACAATCATATTTCATCCTAGGCTCTTTTACTAATCAAACAATCTTCCTGTTTTCCAGATCATTCCACTATCCCTTCTTTATGAACAGCTTTAATGTATCTTCCTGGAATGTGGATTACTGAGATTTTACACAGTATTCCAGATAAAGTTTTTATAGTGCTTAGTAAAAGAAAAAAAAACTTTGCTTCAGAGAAAGATCTGGAGTAACATAACTGAATATTGCAGATATCTTTCTCATATTTGCCTTACTTACCTACTTCATTACAAGCATGTTCACAGTGTAGACATCTCAAACTCGTGCACTTGTTTAGACTTCTTTCATAATCAATAGAGAGAAATAAGTGATTCACCTCATTCTGAAGTAAAAGTCTGAAAAAGGTCAGATCAATAATGTCTGGAAGTGCCTGTTTGTCTCCTTTGACTGCAAAAGCAGTCTGGGTTGAGCAGTGAGGGGGAATATGTCTATACTGTAGATATCTGAAGTTAGGTCAGATAAATCCTTGATTGATCAATGCTGAGATGATCACTCTGTATTTCCTCTTTGTGGTCACTAACATCTAGGAGCTCTTAAATTATAGGAATTATTCTTGTTATGAACCTGCAATTGCAAGAGCTTCCATATGTTGATTAATTAGGTAATTAATGAATATCTATTAGCTCAGTCCTCAGGGTCAATATAACATTCCTACTGTGTGGTACTCCAGTTCTCTTCCATAGTGATTGTGTCTCCCAGTTTTATGTCAGCGCCCAAACTGCTCTTGTGGGTTCCTACATTTTGTGCTGTTATTTTTGAAAGCTTTCAATAATTTGATCTCACACAGGTTTCTAAGAATCTTTAAGAATATTGTCCCTAAAATACAAGTATCATCCTCAGTACAAACTGCTGCCTTCTAGTTGGCTCAACTTTGTTCTTTACTGTACAATTTTAGCTAAAATTCAGCTTCTCTGTTAACTGACAGCCAGTGTAAAAGAAAATTAAATGATTTGGCAAAGTTTAGGTAGATGAAATCTTAATCTTAGATTAAAACTGAATTTTCTTTTAAATAAAAATACCAAGAAAGAAATATGCTGATAATTAAAAAAATATTGGTAATCTGTTACTCCATTTATGCAATTTTCAATATTTTTCCATGGAAAATTATTATTTTCTTCTAACTGCATTATAAACAATGCACATTTCTGAGACCCCACCAATGGAACTCTAATTTTTCCTTCTTAAATATTACTGGTTTTTTTGCTGGTCTTTCCTCATGTATTACAGACTTGATCAATTCCCTAAAAATCCCAGACATTAGACTGAGATTTTCTTGTGTCTGTTCTTTGAATATTTTGAATTGTTTTCTCTCCTTCCCATACCTTCTTCAGGTTGAATTCTGAGTTCTGTATCTGTCTGGCATATAATTTTAACTGCAATGTTTTCATTTCTCTTTGCCTTATTTTCTTCGCCTCTTCCAATTCAGCATTGATTTTATTGAAAACTGGGACAAAATATTCCTCTGCTGCCTGGACTTTATCTAGATTGTTTAATTTCTCCTCCAGTCTCAGTGATGAGGAACTCTTTTTTTCTTTCCTTTATCTCTTCTTGCTTATATGTTATTTATCTTTTCTTTTACTGTTATATGTAAGTCAGCTGCACTATAGTAGTTCTTACTTTGTCCCTTCGATTTCTCACCTTCTATGCATATATATATCTCAAGATATGAATATTCAGTCTTCAGTTGCCTGTAGAATCTCTTCTTACCTCTAATTTCCCTTGTCAGGTATATTATATGTAACAGGGTTTATCCTTGTTTGAATAATGAATGATAGGAAAGTTCATATATTTGACAAAGAAATTCCAGGCCTCACACATGAGGCTTTGAGTTCTTCAGTCCAGTGGACGTCACTCACCAATTAACCTTAACTTTCCACAGTCTTCTTCTTGAATTAAAAACTGGAACCATAGATTTGTTTCATTTAAACTGAGTCAACTCATTACCAATGCATATGAGTAATACTCATATATATACAAAGATAAATACTCAGTATTTATCATTGCTCTGTGCAAGGTTTCTTCTGTGATTAGTTCTTCTATAAAGCCTTTTACAGGTTACCAAAAATAAGCCAAAAGTGATGTGTCAGATGGTGGGCTCCCTCTACAGTCAGTGAGGAGGGACAGACAACTTCAGAAGATGAGTCAGCCCATGGAAGTCTGACTCTTGCTCTGGAAAGACTGGTCGCAGCTTCTTGGCTTAGAGGCACCGTAGATCAGACAGGTTGGGCATCTTTGCTGGGTCTTCCCTCTGGAGGTTGTGTTTGGTGAGCTGACACTCCCACAGCTAGGAGAGCTCCTGTATTGTCAGTGACATTTGTTTCCCATTCTCCAAGCAGGCAGTTGGCCTCCTGTGGCCCTGTAATTTCCAGCAGTGCGCCATGGGTGTGGTGTGCATGAATGTGCGTCTAAAGTGCTCTACAGAGCCGTACTCACATTAACCTGATTACACCAAAACTGCAGGCCTTCAACACTGCTTAAGGATGAACAATGCTTCCTTAACGTATTTGTGACACAAGGGAAGTCCATTTCACTAGTCCCATCACCTCCTATTTCCTTGCACTATTTTGAAGAACTGATGTATTGATACAATGATATTATTATTATGTGATTCTAATGACTATGCAACAGAGCTCAGTGCCTTTACCATATTCCTGCCAGATTTGATTTGGATTTAGCAAGGAGTCAAGGGAGGCTGCAGCTTTCTCATTAACAGCACTTGGTGAAATGCATAATCCCTTACAGATTCTGCTGCAGAGTCACCTCTTGCTCTTTCTTTCCTCTATACATATGCTGTAGGATACAGAATTTTTAATTTTACTTCTCTCAAGCCACCCGTAGCCTTCATTCATTTCAGCCCCTAGAACAATTAATTTAACCAAGACCAACTCCATTTTTTAAAAGGCATAATCTGTAGGGATAGACATGACTATCCTGTCAATTAGGGAGTCACAGCTAGCTGATTTACCTTATAACAGTGCTATTTTATTTTTTCACTGGGACTTGTTTTCTCCCTACTCCTTCTCTCTCACTTTTTCTTCTTCATGGATTCACTTTTTTCTTGCTGTTGCCTTCCTTTAAATGTCACTTATCCCCAGCCCTTTTATTTTCTAATGTCTTTCTAAAAAGAAAATCTCTCTATTAGTGGTCAAATTAGGTCCCACACGGCGTGACCAGATACAAGGTGCCAGTGATTAGTTCTGTTGTGAAACCTACCAGCTGCAATGGTAGCTCTAAGAGCTGGTGTCATGTCTAGGCTGATGGCTTAGGAGACCCCCAAGTCTGTCACTGTATGTGTGTCTTTACCAGTCCCCCAAAAGAAAGGAAATAAGTAAAAATAACCCTGGCTACCACTGGTCTCAGTGCTGAAAGTTATGTCACTGCCTTGAAAGTGAAAATTCCAGGAATTTACAGATTCTTTTTGTTCCAATATATGAAAGGAAAGGAAAAAGGGTTTTTTTTGCTACAGGAAGTGCCTTGACTTTTTAATGTAACTTGCAGTACTGCTGTAGTGTAGTGAAATGTGTAATCTAGCAAACTTCATTGCTCCAAGGGTACAATCTGAGAGATTTTAGCAACATTTTTTGTTTCAGTTTATGCCCTACCAGTCAGAAAATGTATCGGTTCCTGATCTAGAAGTAGAGGTCTTGCAAACAAAGTATTTTCATTTCTTAAGATGAAGCAGAGAATGAGGTCCCAAGCCTACCACACTTCTCAAAAAAAAAAAAAAAAAAAAAAA
>VYZT01025087.1:0-24084 GCA_013400735.1 Pomatostomus ruficeps
GCGGTCCCCAAAAAGCGTTAGGTCTGACATCTGACTAGGAAGCCAGTGTCACTCTTTGCAGCTCTTGCCCACATAAATCAGTGTTCATTTTATTTGTTTTCTTGTGTCAATGATTGATAAGCTTTGAGTAATGCATATTGTATTTTATTACTGTTATATCTGAAACTCAACACCTCCTTGCTGGGTTTTACATCTGTGATTTTATGTCAGTTTCTTCTCCACAAGATTCAGGTATACCACTTTGTTTAATCTTATACTGAAAAGGTATCAGCAATTTTATTAGGTATATCCTAGTTTATTTGAGAGAAAAGAAAAATCAATAACTTTACAGATATTTCTTGCCAAAATGCTCCTTTGCTATTTGGTGAGCTTGTTTAGATAATGGATTTTTACATTAACTGGCTCTTAGGAGTTATTTCAATAATTTATATAATACAATTTTTTTGCTTTCTTACTTTTTTTTTTAAAGTACTGGTAACAATTTCTAAAAGCTGAACTAAGAGCACAATTTAATGCACACTTTAAAGGGCCAGTAGATGGCTGAAATTTGGTTGATTTTGGTCAAAACTGCCCTGGCCTTAAAATCCATCTAATTATCTTATTCTGAAAGTCATGGGCCGCATCAATGCTAATTTCTCATACTGCTTAGCCGTCAGTACGTGCTTAGTTTGCAAGGCAATATGGATCCAACAGACCATAGCTGCCTCTTTGTCCCTGTTGCAGCCAATAAAGCAATTCAGCTACAGAATAAACTTTCTCCATCCGTTAGCCTTTCCTTGTGCTTGTATATAATACTCATGTTTACAGGTGAGACATGTTCACACTAAGAAGAGTTCCTAAAAGATGTAGCTGAAAGTAAAAAAATAATTGTAAAAAAAGTCTTGTTGTCTGGGTTAGAAGCCTATTTGTAAACTTTATAGCCTACCTAAAGGTTCTTGATTTAATAAGGCATAATAATCTTAAATTCAGCTTGACTGCATTGCTTAGCAATAGCATGTCCCCTGAATTGTAAATCAGATACAGCTTGTATTTCCTGTGCAGATGTTTGCATTGAAATAAAAAAAAGATTTTCAATCACTTATGTAGATATTAATTTATACCTGCAATTGAACTTTATCACAGTGATCATTTTACAGTGAATTCTGTGTGAGCAGTATCATGCACCATCATTTTTTTTTTAACTGTATCCATCAAAATTTTTGCATAGAAATCCATGGTGCTTTCAGCTGCCATCTTCTATCTAAGGTCTTTGAACTTTTAACCCTAAATCTTTGTTGACAGGCTGTAAATTCCTGAAATAACAGGAGGCTTTGCTGACACACCAGTAGGCATGTGGTTGAAGGGATGAGGGTATCAGCATGCACCTGATTCCATGATGACAAGGAAGAGAAATGCAGCTGAGGTGTGTATCCATACCTGGGAGCTCAGCAGAGTGCACGTAGACACTGAGTGTAATGAGTAGAGGAATGTGGAGAAATATTGTATTTTATGGTTTTGAGATTGATGTTATGATTTCTCCAGATTCCGATAAGGGAGAGCAGCAGCCCAGAAAGAAAAGTGTGTGGCCCATATTTGACCCCACAAGAGGCCTTGCTGCAATGAGTGGCAGTGGGGGATGTGTGGTGACAGCAGTCTTTGCTGATAAGTGTGTCACCTCCCGCAGCACAAACTGAGTGGGAGATTTGGTGACATGGCGGAGGAGCAACTCTGTGACAGGAGCACTAAGGTCTTGGGATTATAAGGACTTTCTGAATATCATCCTCCGTGCATAAGGCCTAGCAAAATGTAAATATTTCTGTTTGGTAGCCTTTGATGTTTGGGAGATGTGAGAGGTGAGAATTGCAGGAGGTGCATGTGTACCCAGTGTGAAACTGCAACTTCTGGAGGCAGCTAGGGGAAGATGAATCCTGTGTGACATGGGGTGAGCCATGGATTTACTATGCAGGCATTCCAATGTGTATCTGTATGAATTTTCAAAAGATAGTCTACTTGGGCAGATTCCAGTAAGTTTGTTCATTTGTTGTAAAAATAGTAACAGTTATCTTTTAAGGTCTGGGTTATGTGTTTTCTCTTGTTCTTTTCAATTGTACAGTTCATACATATGCACCATGTACAATTCAGAGGCACTTACATTTAGAGGTCTCATTTTTCTGACAGTGAAAAATGTTTGTACAGTTAACAAAAAAAAACAAACCAAAAACGTTGATTTGCATCACTGACAAAGGAAAAGAAGCTTTCTTTTTCATAGTGATTTGCAAACACCAGCTATTCCAGGGCAGTATTTAGATACTTACTAAAGAAAATATTCTACCAGTAACTTGGCCTTAACTTCTCCTAAAAAGGTAATTATAAAAAATTGTGATTTCTTAGCCTGAGAGGCCAGTCCTGAATTCCACAGTAGTTGAATGCATGTGTTTACTATTACTTTGTCACATGTTTGTTTAATCACATCAGTTAATATTACATTGCAAGACCACTCCAGGTTCATTTTATTTGGATTCTGCTATAGTTTATTTTTGCACATGTTCCATTATTAATGAGCCTCCTAGTACTTTGTCATGTATATTGCATCATGTAGTTATTAATTTA
This sequence comes from Pomatostomus ruficeps, assembly GCA_013400735.1. Taxonomy (NCBI): domain Eukaryota; kingdom Metazoa; phylum Chordata; class Aves; order Passeriformes; family Timaliidae; genus Pomatostomus; species Pomatostomus ruficeps. The sequence continues at coordinate 2,590 of VYZT01025087.1, forward strand.
TGTTTATTTTTCCTGCCTGTTTCCATGTATGTTCAGCATGTACACACAAATTCCAGCCTCTTACTGGAGCAATGAAGGAGATTATGTTGCAGATTGTGTTAACCATTTTTCTGAATGCTATTATAAAGGCATGTACAAAACTTCACCCCTGGTTCTTTCTTTGGTTTCCAGCTGCAGTCCTCGTGACCAGCAAGCTATTTTCTTTCCTCTAGCTGTAGTCTCCCAGATTGTCTTTATTTGCATTTCTTTTCCCTTGGACCACCACTCTTGATCTCTTTGTCTCTTCATCAGATTTATCACCCAGATTTTTCTGTAAAGACACTGTGATCCAGCAGACGCAGCTGCTTGGGGATCAAGGGTCCATACTGACATATAGGAAATTTCCTTTTGAGGACGATTATGGCTTTCCTCTCCTAAGCATCGCTTTGAGTGTGCTAGTCATCCAGTACTAAATAAGAGCTGTGACAGGAGATAGAACACGGCTGGGGAGGATGGTGTCCTTCACTGCTAATTGCTTCAGCACCTCAGAAGTGAGTTTGCATGAACTCAGATTCATGAGCAGTTCTGAACTTCTGCCTCCATGGGAACATCAAAAGGCATGTTGTAGATAGAAATGTTACCTCTTGATGAGTTCCTATCTCAATGAGAGCTGATGTTTCACAGGGAAAGCAGATGCAGACTGTCATCTGTCATGGCAATTTAGTACTGTCCATGCCAGCAGTGATCCAAGCAGTTGCTTGCAGCTTGGTTCTCACAGGGTCTCCTGGGCTAGCCTGCTTTCCAGAACAAGTAGGAACTATCTCAGCCTGGGCTCGTCTGAGCTGCCACAGCCATCACATTGTGTATGTATGGCATTTTTATGCAGGAGTATTGGTGCTGTTCAGTGTAGAAAGTGGCATCTTGGCACACACTTGCATAGATATTCCATCTCCGGCTCAAATATCTATTAAATGATTCTGAATTCACAGGGCTACATAGAATCAGAACCAGTCCCTGGTAAACTGCTTTCAATATGGTGACAGATGTAAAAAAAATTAGGAAATATGCAGTAATGCTTCTCAGTTTGCAAAGAGCAAAAAAAAAATATTCCCATTCTCTACAAAGAATCCTAAACCCATCCCACAACTCCGTCCTCACAGTATTTGCTTTGTCTGGCAGTTCAGGACAGTCATAGACCCAAAGACCACATCTTCAGGGGTAAAGCTGAGGAAACAGGGCCATGTTTGCCCTGGCCTAAGGCATGAACTTGATTAATACCCACCAACACTCTTCTCCAGAGTGCCTTGGCTTTTATGTGCTAACCTTGGGAGATGAGCTGAACACTGAACCAAGTCCGTCAATAGCCCTTCTGCAGCTGTATAAGGTTACAGTAAATTGGATTATAAGATCTTTCTGAAACCAGAGTTTTCATTTCATTTTAAACTTTCTCCAGTATCTAATGCACTTCCTCTTCTTTCCAAAAAGATGAACAATAGATCCTCATATAACATTTAAAGTTTTTGAAAGGAGGGATAACAGCATATCTGTTAGAAAAAGTCTCTAAACCCTACTAAAACTTATCCTTATTTTAATGGCCAATGTTCTCAAATAATTTTCCCTGACTGGATATTTAATAGGAAAGATTTATTTCATTTTATTTATGTAAGGCTCTGGCCTATGCCACATTAAAGACTGTGTGCTACACTGTGTAGCCAGGGAATTGCCCGCAACAAGGAATTATGTGCAGAGATGGAGAATAAGTTTCATTCTTTAGAGGATCAAGTACACATTGTAATGGTTGCTGAGGGAGATAGTACAGGTCACAGCTTGGAAAAACAATTGCATTATCAGGAAGGAAAAGAGCCACAAACCATGTTAGAGAAAGGTAAGAAATCTGGTTAATTGTTTGGATTTTTGAAGAGAGCTGAATTTGCTGTTTTACTAGTGTAGATAAAAGCTAGGAGCTAAAATAAAGAATTATAGGAGAAGACTATAAACTTTTTCTCTGTGTTAAACGTAGGATGATGCTGTAACACATGAAAGAGGCATGAGAAGGAAAGACTTAGTCTGAAATTAAGAGTGCTTACAGAGCTATCAGCACAGAGATGAAAATTAAAACTAGATGAGAGTAAGGTTACTCAGGGACTGGTCTTAGATAATCTCAGTGAATTTACCACAAATTCTCCTTGGGATCTGCTTCTTTCTTTCCTGATTAATGTAAAAATTTCTTCAAACTACAGGTTATCTCATCTCAGAGTGAGGGAATAAAAAGTTAGCCTGAAGGGATCCAGGTCATGCATCCTCTTGGAGGAATCAACATTTATGCTCTTCAGAGGAATAATTTCCATGAGATTTGTATGCATGCATAGGTGACCATAAATACCATAAGTTTTTCTGAAGTACAAGTGAATTTTGTGATATTTAAGTGTAGCACAGGATGACTGCTTCCTTGATGCTAGCCATGGAAGAAAAAGAATTAAAAATATGTTATTTTTTTAATGACTCATATATCCATTTTAATAAAATTATTCTGTTTTAATATGATGGGTACCTAGGAATGATATGAAAATGTTCTGTTGAGCTGAACTGAACAGAATTAGTGCTTCAGACTACTTGGCAGCTGTGACAATACCTAAAGTCAGCAGTACTCCAGCTGACTGTTTTAACTGAAAGACCCTGTGAGAGAAACACCAAGCCGACTGAAAAGAGATCCTAGATTTAAAAAGGAATGTTAGTTGTTTTAAAAACAACAGCAGGAAAATGTTCATATGAGAAGGTAGGAGTCATACATACAAAAAGCTCACCTTACTCCTGTGTATCCTTCTCATAGTTTGCATAATCCAGCTGCTTTCCATTAGAAGACTTTGATTTCCACATTTTCCAATTGTCACATGTTGATTTCAGTATTGATGTAAAGCAAAGTGAGGCAAAGGAGGAGGAGGACCTCTTTCTCAGCTGAGCAGCTCAACAGCTAGATTAGAGATCAGGTATCTCTTGTGTCTGGCTTGATGGACCCCCAAATCTTGCATTGCTTCCTGCAGGAAGAACTCTAACAAGACAAAGATATTTACTCAGAAACCCCACACCACTATGCCTGGGGTTTTCTTCTTGGTCATCAGGTTGGTGTTTCCAAACTGTTTCATGCTGACAGGTCTTAGAATCTACTAGTCTGATTTCTGCAACCAGTGGTTTCACCATCATTTTAAACTTGAAAACAGCCCAAGAGATTGGATATGCTCTGATCACGACCAATACGTTTACCTGACAAATGGACTTCGAAACAAAGATCTCTGGATTTTTGTGTTCCAGCTGGCCTGAAGTGCCTTGGTGGTCAGTTCATGAAGCATAGCAAACTTCTAGGGGCACCTAAAGATTTGATTTTATGAGCCTACAGAGTTTTCACTTCTGAGGTGCTTCACTAGCATAGTTGGAGCTTTCCTTCATTTCTTCCTGAATGTGTCTGAATTTTGCCTGAGGTTTCTATATGCTTTTTAGGGTCTGTTCCATGATCTTCAGATATGCAGAGGATTTTAGAAGGAGCATCTATATAGATAAAAAAAAAATCAATGTAAAGTATTACAATAATAATTTCTGTTTTCGATATTCAACCATCATCTTAACCAGGACAAAACCCTCAATAATGAAATCACCTCAAGCTTGATTTCAAAAACTAGTATTGCAGAACAACTATGGATTTCAGTGCCTCAACCACCTAATCTTCTTATGAGAAATAGCCAAGGAATAAATGATATTTGCTTACTTAACTGAGATAAGAACTGACCCCAGAACCGAAGTTAATATAAAGCTGAAGCAAAGAAATGGTATTAAGAAGATGAGGTGCTTCCTCAGAAGGACAATGGTGGTTTAACACCCAAAACTCTTAATGACTGAAAAAGTCCTTTGGTTTATTCCATATAAAGACACAGGTACTTTCCAGCTTTAAACATATACTACTCATAACTTCAATGCAAGACAATTTTTTAAATTTCTTTTCCTCTGCTAATGGATAATATTGCTGTAAGAGACTTTCTCAGGAGTTTGCAGAGACACGGATATGCCACGAGTTTATTTATTGAAGTCCTGCAATAAGGACTTACCAGGTGACCACAGAAAAAAAAAAAAAAAAAAGAAAAATCAGAGGTCGTTGAACCAGATATTCCTAAATCCAGCAGAATAATATGTAAAACACTTTGGTAAGTTTCAGAATTAAACCCATAATAGAAATTAAAGATTCCCATTATTAATCTTAAGAAATAAATTTAATTCATACCAAAACATTACAGTGGAGTGTAAGCAGTTGTCTGTTATCTGCTGGATGCTAAAGTGTGTTCTGCCAGAAAATAATGCTTCTCTTATCAACACTTTCTATTTAGTAACTGAACTTTAGCTCCTGTAGGAATAATTAGGATCAGTGATGAGAGTTATTCATGTTTTCAAAGTCTGTGAATAACATGATGATGTGATTTCCTGCCTAGATCTAACCCAGGAGCATTTATTCATTCATGCAGTGAAGAGTAGCTGATAGTGATTAAATGTAATTTTACAAATTTGCTTTTATTTCCTACAAGGCTCAACCCACTCTCTGTGTTAGAGAAGTTAGTTAACCCTCCTGCAGACCATTAGATGCCCAGGTTATAGGGGAGCCAGTAATTCACACTGAATAGTGGGTGCAGTGATAACAGAGGCACTTTATCTGCCCCTACTTTTCAGAGTTTTTAGGAAACATCTTTCTGTGTGCCCAGGCCAATTGATTCTTTGTTGTAATTCCCTGCAGGGCTGTTCTCCAACCATAAAACACCTGGCAGAGAGGATAGACCCTTAATATTAGATTGTATTGTCTGTACAAGGCAATAAATTTGGTCATTGATACATTCCCAGAGATGAGCAACCATTTCTTTTAGTATTGCTATACATCAAATGCGGTTAATTTTCTAATTTATGCAAAATTCATATGATTTGTTGTTGTGGTGTACTATGGCCAGTTTCGGTTTATCTCATGGCCAGGCTCTGCTATCTCCCCCCTCCCGTCCCCGGTATNCCATCTGAGAAGCCCCTCCACCTGTCTCTCCTTCCTCGGCGTGCCTGTACCATTGGTGGATTGGGTGAACCCCTACTGGAACTTCGCCAGCCCTCCCGTGCCTTCGGAGCAGTCCAGGCAGCCCCTGGAACTGCAAACGGACGCCTGGTGGCCCCATCGGAGGCATTGCGGCAATTTGTAGCAATCATATTTTATGTCTCATGTTTGCATTAAAAACATAGCTTGGTAGCAGGTCCAAAGTTAATATTAAGAAGTTGTGTCAAACTCTTTGCACTGTTAAATAATCCTTATATTTTTACTATAGTTTTCTTCACAAGCCCCTTTCCTCTGGAAACCCTCCATGCTGGAACACCCCAAACCTCTCTGCAATTTTGTCCAGGAAGGGCTGGGTTGGCCGAGTGGAACCAGTTGAGAGAATTTGAGTTTGCATGTGTATCTGTGCCACAACTCTCTGTGGATACATTATTTATCTTGACACCTTTGTTCCAACAATCCTTCAGTACAAAACCAGTCTTGTGTTTGTACAACCTTTTTTCTCTCCCATCATGCATGTGTTACAGACTTTATTAATTACTTCCAGAGCCACTTGAATTCTCCACCTTATGGGTGTGAGACAATGGCTCTGCAACAATGCAGCTATGAGAACAAATATTTTATGACAGAACTTAACAAATAATTCCTGTATTTGACATGTTTATTCATTACTAAAGTTATAAAAATTCATTCATCTGTTACTTCTCTAAGTAGAAGCAGAAGATAGATACCTGTCATGCAACTACATGTCAACAAGTTCAACTACAAATGAAGTTCTGGGAAATGTCTCCAGTGAAATATGAGCTATTTTTGCTCAATATTTGGATTATTTTGCTCTAATATCATAAAATATTTTTAAAACTCTGGGAAAAATTGGAGCAGGTCACCCACACATTTCCTTCCTTAGAGTTGCCTGGCTTATCTCTGCAGTGGTACTCACTGATCTTTTGGTTTGCTTCTTTTAACCCACATGACAGTGGCTTCACCTCTTAAACTTTCAATGATTCTTTGTTGCCCAGAACCACACTGCACAACAAACCCTAGAAAACCCCACATTGCCTGTCTGTTAAACAGTGTAGAGAATGAGATGCAGGTCACCTGCTGCAGAGGGTGAAGCATCCCAAAACGTTTTGCTCCACTCCTGGTCATCTCAGAGATATTTTGGCAAACAGAGGCAATTAAGCGGGTATAAATTCCCTACCACAGTCCCTGGGAGTGAGAGGTAAAAGAAACCATCACCTCCTAGTTAGTGCCTGGGAAATAGATTTGCCATTGGAGCACTGAGAGCTTGTCACTCCCTGGGGCAGAGCACGTGCACTGTTCACTTTCTGTCTTCTGTGAAGATGAAACTCAGACCTATCTTAACCATCTCAGTTAAGATAAGTCTAAGTTAACTCAGACTTATTGTAATTGTCATTTCACTCCCATGTTTCTGCATAAAAATTGTAGAATTGTGGCCAGAGGTGAGCTACAGCGTGACAAACATATGAATTTAGACACAGTCATAGCACGCAGGTATTTGAATCATCCTGTGCATTGAATTGAGGTAGGCCATACACCATGAACCAAAAATTCATAAAGTAAAGCATGGTCACAGACTTAATCACTATTCTCTTGATGTAAGAGAAAAATGTTAAGAAATGGTGTGTCCTTAGAGGCAATACATTTATTTTTGGGGCTGAACTTAGAAGACTACGCATAGTGTCAGCAATGTTTAAACTTCTTGCTCTGCTTCCTTATCCATGTTATCCAGTGTGCTGAAAAATACCTTTTTTTCCCCACCTCTACTCCAAACAGCCTCTTCAAAACTGAGCCCAGAAACTCTAACACAGCTAATGACAGTGCAATTGGGCAACCTGTTCCTATGATATTTGGCAGCTTTGTCACAGAAGGGAACAATGTATGAAGGGGAATATAACTAGAAGGACAGTAGATTTTATGGAAACAGAATGCAATTATTCAGCTCAAAATTAATGAGTTATCAGCCACAGTTGTTCCTTCATCACCAAGCTGTTCTTCTTTACTGACAGCAAGCAGAGAGGCCTTGGGCTTATGTCATATCTAAAGAAGCTGCCATGTGTCTTTCAGGACCATAAAAGGCAGAACCGTGGTTTTATGTCTCAAGGCTGATGTCCATTTTTTACACATGATTAATGTGTTTTACAAACAGTACTTTGGCCACAGAAGTGGGAGGATATTTTTCAAAAAGAAAAAAATCTGAAGAGCACAGAAGAATGAATGGATCTGACTAAGATTTGGGAACAGATACTGCATCTTCCTTTGAGTGTCTGGATTAGTCTTTCATGTGTTTGAAGACTAGTGTAAAATAAATCAGGAATCATAGTAAAAGTGTTTACCAACTTGCTCATGTAGAAGTCTGTGAGAGCAAATTGCTGCAGATTTACATATAAATTTCTATGCTTTGTCCAAGTCAATTAAAAATACTCCTTCAAACATGTTCATTAGTTTGTAAAACTCTTGTTCTGTAATGTTCGCTCATCAATATGTCAAATCAAGCAAAAGTGGATTATGACCTGGTCAAATGGTTTGCAAAGATCATCTTTGAATAGAAGGTACAGGAATTTTTAAAAAATGAGAATAAATTTTCTGAATGTTTGATATAGCTGACATTTGAAATTATTTAATTAATTCCTAGTCACTTGTTTCAACTGACTTAAGTAACAGTGCTTTCTGAACTGAGACTAGAAAATGTCTCCTTTTTAGCCGCTCATCTTCAGCTGTCAACATGTACAGGAACAATTGTTACTGTCAGAACTGACATGAAACATCAGCCACAATCCTGAATTAACTTCCCTTTGGATGTCTCTCAAACTGCTTTCATAAGCAGTGATCCAGTCTCCTTCTTAATTCCACAGACTTAGTTCTTGATTTTTTTTTTTGGTGGGGTTTTTTATTGATTTTTTTTCTTTATTTATAGAATTTTATTTGCCATTTCCCCTAGCATCTAGTCTGCCTGGCACATGTAAATTCCTTTTTGAGCCTTGCAGAATGGGAAGAGAGGAGCTGAGGTATTTGTCTGGTACATCTCAGAGACCAATGCTGAGAGGCTGTGAACAGAAGGAAGGAATGGAAGCAGAATTTGTGCTTTGCTCAAGCAAGCATTAATGCCAGCCTTTCTTACTGTCTGAATTTATAGTGAACTCTTCACTGATGGTCTCATACATTACTTTGACTGTACTCAGAGAAGGGCAGGGATGATTCTTAGCCCTGACATCCTGCAGATGGTCCATAGTGAATACCTGCTTCAGGTGGTGCATCCTGCATGGGACATGGTTCCTTGAAAAGTTTAACTGCACCAAAAGAATCACTAAATGTGACCAAAGGCAGCAAATCTTATTTCATTTGCTAATCATGCTCTTAAAACAAGTTATACCTAAATGTGGTTCAGCAACATGTGGCCAATGAATCTTCATCTCTTGTTGAGATGGGACCCAGTACACATCCCCCTTCTGTTCCATATGTAGCTGGGCCTTGGAAACTGGGAATCTAGATATAAGAGCAGGTAAGGAAAAGTGGTGCAGCCCCTGGGATGGAGACAGCATAGCACAACATACTTTCCCAGAAGTTAAATGCTGCCATAATTACCAACTTGATTGTAGGGTTAAAACAAGTATGGTTTAGTTTTTGTAATGATAACTTCAAGCTATCAACTCAGTCTAATGAGGTGATAACTATATCCTTAAATCTACATATAGAAAGGCCAGGGACTCCACTTTTTACAGCAAATTATATCTGAGCATGATTCCAAAGTTGTTTCTTTTTAGCTAGATAGAATGACACATCCACAACTTGTGAGTTTAGTGGAAGTTTCTTCATAGATTTCTATGGCTTTTGGATTAAGGATGTGATATTTACTGGGCTAAATGACATAACATTCTGATATTTTACAAGGAATTATTGTCAGTTAAATGGTAGCAAAAATCCAATGTAAATTGTTATGTTTGTCAGCCTCTTTCTGATGCCCTGATGGTTAAAGCAGGATATATATGTGTATATAAACTGCTGCTGGAATTTACCCATGGGACAAAATACATTTGCTCCTGAGAGAAATCCAGGTGCATCTCAGATAAAAAACTAAATACCACTATTGCCTAAGATGGCAAAGGACATGGAGGAACATTTCATTCAGTCCATGTGCAACAATTTGGGGATTTTCTCCTCCCCGTCCTTACCTCTGCTGATGCTCATGCTCACTGAAAGCAAAGGGCTGGAGCTTCATCTGGAGATACTTAATAGCTCTCAGATGAGGTACCTTAGATGAGCATCAGGCCTGATGAAACAACTGCTGTAAACTTCAGTGAGTGACAGGAGAACCAGAGCCATTCCTGATGGTTAATACAAGTTGCTGGCAGACATTCATTACACACGTATTACATAAACACATATAAAATCAGATTTTTATATATATATATATATGCCGGGTTTTTATATACATAGATCACACTTTAAATTAAACACGTACAAATCATAGGTCAAGCTCGTAAGAGGCAACACTGAAGTCAGTGGAAGAAAGTTGGGATATAGAGACTTTTAAACTTATTTCTGCTTTAACCTACTTGGATGTGTCTCAGAACAGAATTTGCTTCAGTGAGACTAGTCAGGTGACTAATGACTGCATTCCTAAGGAAAAGATTTGAGACTAGACTGTTTGAATCAATAAGTGAGCAATCTTTAGATCTCAGAGTATATAACCAGAGAAAAAGATGAAGCAACTATGATTTCTCATGCACTGCATTTTTGTTTTTCGTTTGGATGAACAAGCACACATACTTAGAGAACTCTTTGCCAACAGCAATAAAAGACTTTGTGCCAGACTGCTATTGCTTATATTATAATATTACATTGTGACTGGAGATGTAATTCTTGTGTTTGGTACATTTGTTTGTGCATTGTTAGGTTTGGCTGGCTACAGTACTAGTGTACTCAGGGCTGGCAGATCCTTTCACTCATTTTAAAGTGAAAATATTCATTTTCACAAAGCAGTGATGCTTTTTTGGGGCCTAATGAATTCAAAATCTCAGCTATGCCTTATACACAATGGTTAGAGGAGAGAAAGAAGGGAGGAGACTTCTGCTAAGATTTTTTTTTTTGTACCTATAGTTACTGTATGAAATGAATGAAGCTAATTAGAGGCCGACATTCTGATGTCTGTTGTAAGCATAAGCCAGACACTTTTATGGGAAGAAAAACAATACCGAATAAGCAAAATTTTCCTTTCTTTTTTTTTAAATTCGTTTCTGACTGGAAAAGAGTTTCAGCTGGCAGAAATCAAAACAGATTTACTAATCTCCATGGAATTTCTCTGGCTAACAGGATTTACAACTAAGAAACCTATCCAGAACTTAAATGTCTATTGTCTTCATAAGAAAGAAAAACATATTTGTCCCTTCTGAAGGAAGCAACAAAAACAAAAGAAAAAAAATCCTTACCAGTCTTTTCCCTAATCACCTATATCACAGGTATGTTGTCTTACATCTATTTCACTTCAAATATGCCTAAAATCCTAGGCACCACACCTTGGAGAGCCCTTTGTGCTTCTGGAGCACAGAGCTTGGCATTTTTTATAATTTGAGGTGCATTTGAGAATTAAAATCAAACTCATATTTCAGGGAGCCCTACCTCCCTACAGAGTACCTGCCTTGCAATATAAGAATGTCTGTATTTCCTGCAGTAGCTGATCATCCTTCAGAAGGCTTCTTCACTAATAGGTTGTACCATCTGTTGGGCAATTTGCCTAGATTCCATTTTGCAAACAGCGCTCCTGTATTTAGTCATATTGCAATGTGCACTAGTAGAGTAGATAGACACCTGTCTCCCTTTTCTCTGTGTTTGATGAGGCTGGGTGGAAAGAGCCTTGTATGTTTTACTTTTCTCTTATTTCTTTTAATAATTTCAATCTCTCCTTTGCTTCCTCTGTGTAAAACACAGAGAAAGTTCTGAGACTAAACACCTAAACATACCCTTAAAAAATTGGGGTTTTTTTTCTTTCTTAAGTTCTGTTTATTAAGGAGAGGAGAGGGGAGGGGATGATAATTGAAATTTTAGATTTGTTTTCTATCCCTTAAAACCATATCACTATACCCAGGAATGTTTCTGGTTCATGCTGGGTTTTTTTAGGGCTTTTTTCAAATGTTAGTGTTTCCTTTGCATTTGACCAGTTCTATCTAAAATCATAAGGATCGGTCAAACTGGCCTCACAGAGAATAAAATGATACCATGGGTTTCTTGTTGCAGCATTAAGTCTGAATGCAGATACTGCCATTACATGTATCAGCTGGGACACAGCAAAGGTGCTCGCAGATCCATCAAAGCCTTGCACACTTGCAGGGCATGGGACTGTCACTCTGCACAGTTGCAATGCCAGTAGGTGTGTGTCTTCTGGCCCCTTGACGCTTGTAGTAGCCTCTGGAGGATGCCCAGAAACCCTTTAATTGGTGATAATCTGTTATGAAATACAAGGTACCCCTGGGTGGTAACATCCGCCATGGCTGCAGTGGAATATGCCAAGGTGACAACCCTGTGTCCTAGCTGAGTAGCTGGGAAAAGGGCACTCTATAGCAACAGCAGGACAAACCTCACTGGAAATTCATCCCCTTTTGTCTTTCTGGATAGTTTTTATCACACCATGCTCCTTTCATCTGGGAAAAGAAAAACAAAAAATCATTTAAACACCCTGTAACTAATGAAACTTGGAGTTAGTAGAGTGAAACAAAAGCATATCAGAACTTTGGGGTGCTTACCAGGGGCAGCTGGAAAGACAGAAGTGGGGCAGATGCCAGGCAGAGGGGCACACACCTATGGACTCCACTCAGGACAGTGTCCAAACCACTCTTCCATCAGCTAAAATGCTGCTTTAAGTAGCAGTTCAAGCTGTAGGTTCTATAAACATAGCACTGCTCCCAAGTTTGAGAATCAAGACAGGTCAAGAGGAAGATGCAGTACTCACATCTGACCTTTTGGAGCACTGTATGGAAAGTGATTGACAGTTTTCATACAGCTTAAATCTTCAAGGGCTATGAGATGATGTAACACAAAGTCATTTCTCATTCAGTCCCTATAGGGACATTAAATGTTTCATATTCAGTCAAAAGTCACTGAAGTTATAAAACTCATTACATTCTATTTTAATTATATCAATTTTTCCCCCCTTTTTTTCACTAGGTAGAAATTATTGGTGAATATATATATTCAAGTTAATCTGCATTTTCTTTCTAGTCTGAAATCTAATATGCAGTTGCATTAAAATTAGGCTGTTACCAAGAGAATACTACAATAAAAACTGGTAATAATGAAATAATTCTGTTTGGATTTAATAGAATTCCATATTAAATACAATAAGAGTTCTTCCATAACCTCTTCCCTTCTTTGATATTTTTCTTTTCACTCTTTGGTGCTGTTCACCAACGCAGCTCACGAATGTAATATCTTATCATCTTCAGGGTGTGAAGAACATTGCTGCATACAGGTTTCCCCGAAATGGGTTGTACTTTTAAACATATCTGTGCTGATACTGGAGACCAACCAATAAACCTCTAAAATGGAAGATGGCTCCGAGGAGATGGGTAAGGGCAATGTGCCCATGAAGCCGGGGGAATAACACAGGGTGTGACTGACCACAGCTGTTGCAAAGAATGTGAGTTTTATCTCACCACCAAAAGGGGAAGGTGGCCTTTGTTGTAGATAAACAGCTATCAACTGCTGAGTAGATCAACTGTGGTAATTAGAGTGGTTACATTTCTCTCAGTTAGCCAGACCAGCACAGGGAGACTGAATATAAAAACTGAGCTAATAGCAAAACAATTTTGAAGAGAGCAATGGCCTTGAGCTGTCTTCAACTCATGTATTTCTTTCTGGCAATTAAGAAGTGTCTGATGGTGGGCATATGACAGGGACCAGTAATGGGAATCACATTAGTATTTGGTTGAACTATGTAGTGCAACTAATATATATTTTGAAAAGTGTAATGTATTTTTATTGTGCTATGCTACATATATTTATCACTGTTAAATCAGGAATCTCACATTTAAATTAGTAAATTTGATATTACACCTTAGTATTATACAGTTTTTTAACTTAAATATTTTTTGGGCTTTTATAAGATCAGCACAGCCCTGCCTTTCCATCTGTCCCCAGATGCTGAAGCAGTAGCAGTCATTGGGACCCTGTCTTGTAATAGTATAACTTAAAGGAAAGGTTTTACTCACCTTATTCAGTGAGAAGAGCTCAGAAAAAAATGAAGAAAAAAAAGAACACCCCAAAACATAATGACTAACAGAGCAAGTAAGTGTAATCCCAAACCTCATGGCAAAGGTTGATGGGAAAGGTGTAAAGCTGCCTTTCCTTTCATGTACATGTCCCTCATTCTTCTCTCCTGCAAAAGCCCTGGTCATGGTAAATATCTTTTGCTATCTTTTTTATCCCTGTGGTGTGACCACCCACTGTATTGGATATGTGTATGACTTAAGACCCCATGGAAACCAGGAATCCCCACTTTTTGTTACCATTGTCTCTCTTGAAATTCAAGCTTATGAGGTACAGCTCTGAGGATAGGGCTAGAAAGTAGAACTGATTGGAAAGAGAAATTGACAGAACAATTTCAGATATTATTTTAGGAAAAAGTTAAAAAAATTCCCACAGTGTTGAAATATTCCCTTTCATTATTTGAGAAAATTCTGTTGTATTTTTGTTTAGAAGTCACATTTAGTTTTAGTTTTTTTACTTCTGCATTTAACTATGTATTCTTTTATGTTACTATGGTAGATGAATAACATGCTATATTACGTATTTGTAAACACTTTGTATATGTGATGTAGTCTAAAAGGGTGAAAAATCTTAAAATGCTTTGATCTGGGCAAAACATTTCCAGTGATGCAAAATATAATGCCAGAGATAACAAAATCTTCACAGACAATTCTGATAAGTTGTTCACAAAAATGAAATTTCCTTGCTCTGATATTCTCCTTTTCCAGACACAACTGGAGAGCTCAATCAAAATTGGTCAGAGCAGCTTGCGTAACTGAATGGAAAGATATTAAATTTAAAATACTGTTAGGATTATACTGGTGTTTTATGTCTATTATACCTGCTACCAGAATATACTGAAGAATTGTTAAACATCACCAAGATTTTTAAGTTAAGGATGTATCTGAAAAATAGAACACTGTGTGACACTTGCTTACGGAACCTTTATCTAGGGTTCATTTCTTTGCACACTTCGCAGCAAGTGAGACATCTGGGCCCATTTGTTCCCCTGCCTTCTGTTTTGTCTGTAAGCACCCGAGGCCGGCTCTGTGCTACAATCTGTTTTTGCACACGAGAGTCAGGAGTGACTGGCTCTGGTGTGTGACTCGGGGCATTCCTGCACTAGCACAGGTTTGGCAAGTAGTACCTTGGGTTGGCAAATCTGGTGTAGTGGCCCAGGTCTCTCAGGTGTGGGGATTTGATAGCTCTGGGCTGCCTGCAGCATAGGTGTACTTGGTGTGTACAGCTCGTGAGCTGGGCTGTGCAAGTGCTAGAAGGGGTCTCTGGCTTAAGAGGAGGCAAATGTTTGTTACCACAAAAGACGCATGGTCCCATCTCTAGCTTGATTATAGAAAGAAGAGGCAATGGAATCACCTTTCTTAATGTTTGCATCTTTCTTTTCCTCAGAGGAACGCAATTAGTTTGCTGAGCTTGGTGGACCTCATCTTTGGAGCTCATTGGAACATAGTTGAAGATGCCATCCTTGGCCCATTTCAAGGAAAGGCAGGGTAACAAAGTGTCTCAGAGTCTGGCCCTGGTCTTACTTGACAAGGCAAATCATTGATGGAGACAAGAAACCCCAAACACTGACTTCTAGTTTCTTTAACTTCCTCTAGTTTCTCTAACTTCCTCTAGTTTCTCATTTTAATGTGCAAACTCTTTAACAGAAAAATGGTAGAGGTAATGCTGACACTGCTTTCACCTGGCATAACCCAGAGTTGTGTTTGTAAGTCCATAGATACGCTAACGTAGTGCTAGAAATTCTGTCAGCTTTAATTATTTCTAAGTGTGAGGTGCTATATTAAATGGCTAGTTCAATTTGTCATGAGGCTTAATAAAATAGGTATTATGCCTTTAGATATAGTACCTATTCATTGTATTTTTAATTTTTCACTTTAAAAAAACCCACAGATTTTTCAAATCAGGAATAATTGCTTTTTGCTTTAGAAGAATAGTCTGAATTACTCCATAACTGCACTGATGGAGAAAAAAAAACCTAGCAAAGACTGTGGAAACTGTAATTAAAGTACAACCTTAAAAGGATTGGAAGTTAATACCTCTGAATCAAAAGAGAGCCTTTCAACCTGTAGCCTCCACAGTCTTGTATTTTCCTTACAGCCATTAACCCTGAGAAGCGGTGTTAATAAGTACCGTATGTTTTTATTCTAATGTACCTATGTCTAAATTCTTCTGAGTGCATGGCAGAGGTGCAGCTGTGAATGAACCCTGCAGCTTCCTCACCAGAGGCTGTGACTGCCTCTGTGTGCTCTGGTTAGCAGGTCATTTGTTGCTAAGCCACCTTCTGTCCAAACGACACAGCCACAGACTGACCGAAATGCCTCCCCTGCAGCAGTGAGGTGTCACATCTCACTTGAGAAACCTTGCCTTTATTGCTCAGGCCCTGATATAGCCTGGCACTGGAATAATGGTGCCTTTTCACAGGAACAAAAACCCAGAGCTCTGAGGGGCAGGAGGGAAAAGGGTGCAAGAAACCCTTTTTCTCACTCCTCCCCACCCTTAGAGAACAGGTGTCAGAAGTGAGTTTGAGGAAGGGTTTGCTAAAGGGAGAAACACACAGAGGAACAGGATTGTAAAGCTCACAGAGTGAATATGTTTGGTTGCTTGTTAATTTATCTTTATATAACTCTTCTCTAGCCTTTTTCTGTGAATGTCCTATTTCAATGGTAATGCATCTGGATAATGTCAAAGCCTATTACACATCCCGTGAGCTACTGAGCACATTTCAGATACTGGATAATCAATACCTTTGATGGGAAAACATAGAAGGGCTTTCCTGAAACAGAGCCTTTCATCCAGGATCTTTTCTGTTGTCCTGCTGGTGTTATGATGAGTGTCCCTTTCTCTCATCCTGGCACACAGTCCCACAGGCTGCTCCTTATACACTTTGAAAATACAATGGAGACTTTTTGCTACACACTCCAGTAGTATTGATCTCTCCATGTGTTTTCCAAGTAATCGGGTCCTTCCTACATTTCTCTAGCATTCTCTGGATATCAAGCTACTAGCTCTGATCATAGCCTTAGCTATAGAGCAAAGGAAAAAGCTGATAGAGCATCTGAAGGGTGGACTGGAATGATACACAGAGTTGGAAATACATTATTTTGGCCACTGGAGGGCTCACAGTTTGTTCATCAACTTCATAGAGAAACAGGAAGAATGAGAAGGAAAAGAGAGTGAAGTGCTCAGTTCCAGGGACCTGTTTTGTCTGTGCATGGACTGCAAAGTCTGTATGAAAATGTTTTACAAACTCAGGCTTTGCTTCTCATGTTATACTCCTGCATCCATGAGGAAGCCAAGAAAGAGACAGGGGTCATTTTGAGGTAATGTGCAGTTTTAAAAAACCTCCATAGAAAATTACCTGCTGCTAAGTGGGTCCTTCTGTGACCTGTTCTCTCATGGCTACATTGCTTCTGGCTCAGGAGCTTGAGCTATTTCCTGCATTACGCTGTGTAGACATGCTTTAGGCGGGTAAAGGATTTCTCAAATGTCTTGAATCACTTGGACAATAAAGTCATTGGTAACTTGGTATTAGTATTCTCTGCAGTCACCTGGGAAATAGCCTGGTGAAAGCTATTTTGGTATCTTGGTGCAATTCTTGCTGGGAAGAAATATAATTGGTTATTATTTGGCTGGGGCACACACAGGAGTGTTCATATTTTGGCTGTAGTCCATCACTCACCAACATGAGAGAGAGTTTTCCAGTTGTCTGTCATGCTATCTTGGTCTTGTTCTGGTGTTTCACATTGCATTCCTGGAGAAATCAAAGCTTGGGTTTGGATCAGACACAATTTTATGGCATCCAAGCAGAAATCCCACAGCAATATCTGACAGCTTGTATAGTGAAGGACATCCAACTAGATGCTTAAAATTACCATGAGCAGCTACAAACTCACCACAAAAATAGCAGAATGGAGAAAGCCTCCTGTCATCAGGTTAGTACATTTCTCTACCAGTCAGAACTCCTTTCTCTTTTTGGAGATGTTCAGCTGCCAAAAACAGTGACACAGTCTCCTAATAAGACTACTTTTAGGCTAATTGCTGCCATCAATTATAGCTTATGATTTCAGTCCTCTTGAAGTCAACTCATATTTTTCCCCTGACATCAAGAAAAACAAACTTTGATTGCAATGGTTACCATATCAACTTCCTCTTAATTTGAGTTGCACTCCCAAAATATTTTTTCTTCTTTTATGATAATGTGTGAGAAGCTATTAAAACATCTCCACATTAATCTCTGTCTATCAGTCGATGACAACCATAAATGCGTTAATACTTACAGAGCTACAGTTGAATTCAATTAACTTATTAATAAGACATCAGGATATTTTAGACCCTGTTAGTGCTGTGCTTTGGGATATGATCCATGCTCTGATAAATCTTCTAGAGTATGTAGTCAGTGAGCAGAACGCATCTCCTTGTCAGTAATGTTGTGACCATGGACAGAGAAATGCCTCTCAAGTAATTACAAATGGCTGTTGCCATAGGTCTTGCTTTGTCAAGATTTTCAGTGCTATCAAAGCTCATATGTGCATGAGGTGACACAACACTCATGTTGTCTGCCCTCAATCACTTCATGGAAATTCTCTGAATTATCCTTTGAAGACACCTTCCTTTCTAGTGTTTTATCAGAGCACTGAGTTAGTGCTCTCATAGACTTTAACAGACTTAAATTGTGTGAGCTCTGTCTCAGCTACAGTCTGTGGTGTCACTGGGCCTACACGGACCTAGGTCAGATAAACTGGATTGGTCCCCTTGTTTAGTGTGGAGAGCAAGAGGCAAGACACAGCTTGCACCCAGACAGCTAAACTCCCTCCTCACCCCAAAAGGATGTTAGCCCCATCCATGGAGTCTTCTGAAAAGAATTCCATGCCTGAGTGATGTTCTGAGCCATGACTGGGCATTGCCTGGAGGACTGCAAGGTAGATAAAACGATTTCAGGAGCGTGCTAATGTGGGAAAATAGATTGCCATGGGACAGGGCTTTAGGTTTCCTCTGGGCTTGTTTAGGATATTGCTGTAGATGTAGCTCCTGAAAAGTCAGTCCTTAAAGCCATTTCCCAATACAGCATCTACCAGTTGTGTTTACCTTCTTAATAGAAATGTTGAGAACTGCTTTAAGTGTGGAGAAGGGTACGGTTTGGAGACTACACGTTAGGACCGAGAGTCCAAATTCTAAAGAAGGGAAACTTCCCCTTTGCAAAGAATACAAAGAGTCCATCTAAACCAGCATGGAAAGGTATGTACATCTGAATTAAATTAAATGGAAAAAAGCTTTATCTACAGGTGTACCATCATGCACCTTAAAATATGCACTGAGATATATTCCTACAGATAGAATGCTATCATAATTCTAATTAAATTTGAATTCCTTATGGAACAATAATTTTTATGTCAGAAAGAAGCTATTTCTCCTTAAAAAAAAATAACCTAACTCTTTTGAGAGCATTGGGGAATGCAAGTTTTCTCACAAGCTTTACTTGTGAGAGGAGTAGTTCTCAGGAATTAAATCAGCATTGCTTTACATCATACAGGGAACCTGCCTAGGGTATTGTTGTGCAAGCATATAAATCACTTAATAGTTTCCACAAACATAATTCATATTTGACCGCTGACCTTTGAGGTTAGAGAAGAAAAGTCCCAGGGTGAATGTGAGAAGCAAATTGAAAGAAAATGTAGTGAAAATAACAGAAGATCTGCCTAGTCAGATCAGGTGCTATTTAGCCTTTCTCAAACGGTTCCCTTTTTTATGAAACTGATATTTCTTGAAGAGGGTTAAAATTAATACAGAACAACATTTTTAAGCATTTGAGAAGAGAAACACCCAACTGGAGCTGCTTACCAAACCAGGGAATTTGTGTTTGTGTATTCAGAGTTTCCAAGCAGTTGCTCTAGAATTACAGACCTTAATACCTGTCTAAACTACTTACAACTACCTTTGAAAATAGAGAAGCAGCTCCTTAATTTTATAGAACTAGCAGTTTGGAACCTAGGAATAATTCTAATGGTTTAAGCTTATAACAAAACTTCTGATGAACTGCTCCCAAAAGATAAACAAATCCTACTCAACACAAGTTAGCTGTTTAGGTTATTTATGTTTTCTAATGAGAACTGAAGGGTTTTTTACCAAGTTCATTAACTACACAGCAGGGGACTGGTAGCTTACTTTCTATAATTTGAAATTAATGAACTACAGTGTAATGTATAGGAACCAGAAAATGGACATCCTGATGATGCAAATAGGGTAAGCGGTTTGAGGTTTTTTGTATTCTCTAATGTAATGATTGCCAGCCTCTACAGACAATTTAAAAAGTCATAGAATCATTTAGGTTGGAAAAGATCTCTAAGATCATCAAGTCTAACCTTTAATGAGCACTGCTAATTCCATCACTAAACCATGTCCATGAGTACCACATCTACATGTCTTTTAAAAACCTTGAGGGATGGTGACTTTACCACTTCCCTGGACAGTCCATTCCAATGCTTGACAATTCTTTTGCTAAAGAAACCTTTCTTAATACCCAGTCTAAACTTCCACTGGCACAGCTTGAGGACATTTCCTCTTGTCCTATTGCTTGCTGCTTGGGAGAAGAGACTGTCACCTTCTCCTCACTACAAACTCCTTTCAGGAACTGGTAGAGAGCAAGAAATTCTCCCCTGAGCCTCCTTTCCTCCAGGCTAAATAAGTAACTCTCCCAAGCTGAATCAGTCTTTATAGTACTTTAGGCATTAGTTTTAATTTATAAACATTTTCTTCACTGTGGGTGTAGTTTAAGGACTTCTGCTAGAGTCTTAAACCTACAGATAAAAGATCATTACACTAGAAATGCATCAACCGTCTCTTATGCTTATCCAAAGTGAAATAAAGGCAGATTTAATTCAATTTTACAGCAGATTCAGTATTGAATAGAATGGCATTTGCTTGGAAAGGAAGCTGAATCTATCTCACAACCATTATTAAGAGAGAATCTGGAATGAACATGGAGGTCAAGGGAAAGCAGGGAATCAGGATTGTTTTATTAGCTGCTCTTATACTCTGCAAAACAGGCTGGATAATATACAGAAGCCAGATGCTTTGTTTTAGCTGGTTGAATCAGTATTGCTGAAATAACCAATACACTTCAGGGAATTGTGTGTGCATTTGAGGAATATTCTTTTCTTTATGCTTGAAATACCCCACAGTACATTTTGAATTCTTCTTCTGCCAGGCATGAGCGCTGAATCCATATCCTACACCACAGGAAAAGGAGCTCATTGAGGATGCCCTGAGCAGCTTAATGCCCTGCTGCTCTGCTGCTCATCTCTTTCTTCCCAGCTTCTTCCCAGTACTCTTCACATGTCACTTAGTCCCTAAAAATATTTCTGCAATATATGAGGAATGGTGCAGTGTTAAGCTGGAGCTGTCACCTAACGAGGTTTATCTCACCTCTGTCATGCCTTGATGGCAAAAGGCAAAGCTGAGTTTTATGAATGCTGAGACAGGGGAATGGTTTAAGTGATTCTCTGCTCTGTAAGACAAAGACTAAAGCTCAATGTGTACCAACAAAGCGGGAAATATCCTGTTCCCACCAGTCCTCCTGATGGTACAGGTGGGTTTTGCAAACATGGTATGGTTAGAACAGTAGCTGTTATTTCCCTGATTCAGGCTGTGGGAGTGTCTTGGTTTCAAAGACAGGTATTTGCTAAAGAAGGCAGAAGCCTCCTTTAGAATAAGAAAATGTAACCCCCTTTCCCTCTGAATTGGTATAATTTTGAAATCAAGGGGCTTTCAGGCAATGGTATGAGAAAAGAGGAATAACAGTCCTTTACTAATATATTTATATATATGGTGAGACAGACAAAACAACAACAATGGTAACCACAACAAATAAGAACAGATAAACCCACGGACAGTCTCTTCCCGTTCTGTTGGCAATTCCCCTTTGGTGCAGTCACGGTCACAGCCGGCAGGGGCGCTGGTGCTCCCGGTGCGCAGGGAGGGTGCGGTGACTCCCCTGGGCTGCAGGGGGTGCTGTGGCGGCCGCGACCAGCAGGAAGGGATGGAGAAAGAACTCCCTGTACGATCTCCCAGGGGCAGCCGGTCCCAGTGCCCTCTTTGGGTAGCAGGAGGAGCTGTAACAGGGGCCTCAGGGTAGCGGGCTGGGAAGGCAGGAATTGGCAGGGTCC
>VYZT01025093.1:0-28631 GCA_013400735.1 Pomatostomus ruficeps
TCCCAAACCCTGACAACTACTTACACTACTGGTTTATTGTTTCTACAGATGTCTCATGGAGCAGAGAGGTCTGTGAACCCTCAAAAGCGTGCCAGCAAAAGGCTACCGAGGAAGTTCAAAAGACCTTTATCAGTAGCTGAAGACATCTGTCTTTACACTGACTCTGCTGTGGGACTGTAACATTTTACATTGGTCCATGCATTTGTAAAATAAACAGTTGGGTTTTCCCTAATTTGAAACAAGTGGAAGGATCTTGAAGGGACCATTTTAGCAAAACAAACACCAGAAAATTCCTGCCCTAACATGATTTTTTTATCGAGGAGGAACCGTGAAGAAGCTGACCTCATCATCTTCAAAGCTGTGATGTGCATCTTGTGCATTAAATAACCTTAATTCGATGAAGATTGCATAGTCCACACACGGAGCAACTCTGCCATTTACAAAAGAGAATTTTTAATCTTACATATAATTTACTGGTGTAATAATTCTGAAAGCTTCCATGCAAAGAAACATGCACTGTGAGCTCAGGTATGTAAACTCTGCAAGATATGATAGTGAAGATGAGAAGCTTGACTTTTGACATTACTGACATAAGTTAGTTCAGAAAATAAAATCCATACTGCAATTACACAGTCATACTTTTCTTCCTGATTGTAATGTACTCTCTCAAAGTCCCCATTATCTTCAGCAGTGCTACAGAGAAAAGGGAACCTTAGGAAATGGTTACAGAATAAGAGCATTATTTTAATTAATAGCTGCATTGGTTTGCTAGTGTTAAGATGTGAGTGATTCTCTCTAATATGGTCCACATACCAGTTAATTAGTTTCTGTGCATAAAGTACATGAGTGCATCTATATCACCTGTGCATAGAAGTGCTTATAAAACTCATCTAAGTAGCTAGAGGAAAAGCTGCTTCCTCACGTGGCTCTGCTGGAACTTGCTCCTTTGCCATATGCTTCTACTTTCAGCATTTTTTCTAACATACGTATCAGCTTAGCTCCCACCACACATTAAAAGGGGAAGAATGAAAAAGAGTGGCCTAAATATTTCATTGGTTTATGATGAGGTATAGTTAGTCAAACCCCATCTGGATTTTGTTTACCCATAATCCCTCTTTGACTGCGTCTCAACTTCAGGTGCCTTCCTTGCTTCTGCTCAGGCATCACTTCTGTATGTTCTTGGTCCTGGTAGTTGTAAATTGCTTCCCAGGGGGCTGGCCCAGGAGGCGCCATGACTCAGAGGCAGGTGACACAGCCTGCCTCCCTGCTTCCCCCTGGCCATGGGCATGCAGGTACTCACTGCTGGCCTAATGCATCCTTCAGTTACTACATGCCCATCCCACACAGCCTCGTTCCGGATGGTGAGTAGTGGGAACGGGACCAGATTTGCACCTCCTTCATGCCTCTGCCTGCTCACGTTTAGTGGGGTCATAGTACCACTTCTCTGTGGACCCAGCAGGGCCTGGGTGGAGGTGAAGAGGTTCTGAGCATTCAACACTTTATTCTGAGGTTTGCTGGTGCTTCTAGCCGACGTGGTGGTGCTGCGCCAAGTAAAACCCACAACACTCTTACATGGACATCCTTTGCAGGTACAGGTTACGTCCTTCAGCAGTGTGATTTGCCTCTAGCAGCAGAATAGCTCCTTTCTATTGTGTGGGTGGCTTCTTTGTTAATGTAGCCTGTGTGGCAATGTTGATTAAACCGTGGTGTGTATGTCATCATCTAGCTCATAATCCAGCTTTAAACAGCAATTAAATATTGGTTCTGTGCATGTTGAATGAAAAAGAGGCATTTTTTACATCTTCTTTGTATTGCCATCTTCCAAAATAATAAAAGATGCTTGAGATGAGAAGGTGACAGGTTAAAATACAGTTTAGTTCACTATTATAAAATACTTGGAGGGAAGCTAAAAAGGTATTCAAGACTTTCTACCCAATATTTTAGTTGATCTAAGTCGATCTAGTGTCATAAGAAGAGTAAAATAAATCCCCTGATCAGAGGACATACTACTTTCTAGTTGAGTAAAGGAGTAATGCATTGAACAATGAGTTGATATCTGCTGGTATCCATTGTGTATGGCATTCATCTTATTGTAGTTTAGAAACATACAATATTTTAAAAATGCATCTCCTAACAACACCCAAACAAGATGGTGAAACTACTTACGAATGATAGGCTAAAGGGTTGATGAAAAAAAAAGAGGTCAGTGTATCAAAATACAGAAGATCTCAGCTGGTGCTCAGGCCTCTAAATAGATGATCAGTTAATGGAGAGCTGTACACCTTGTACACTGAGATCAAAGTACCACAAATGTCAAGACAGATATCTGGAGTAACTTTCACGTTGTCCGTGTTACAGTGTGAGTTATTTGGCAAACCTGAGCAGGAGAGCCATGCTATCACACCAAGTAGTTCTGCCGTGGTCTGCACATCTGCAAAGAGAAGGGAAAGAATTTCCCAAAATCATTTCTCAGGAGAATTCTCTGGTTCTCAATGAAACACCCAGAGGCATCCTGAGACATCATTGCCCAGGCATCAGAGTTTCATCCAGTCTCAGGGCACAAGGAAAAGAACTCTTTGATTATAACATGGAATCTCCGTGCTAAGGAAGCTTCCCTGTCCAACCACCCAGGAGCCACTCTGGCAGTTACATTTGCACCACCTGAGCTGGGATTGAACCCCCTTCGCAGCTACACCCCTACACTCACAGTCAGACTAGGATTCCTCACCAGTTCAACCCCAGGTTTCCCATAGTAGAGTGTCATACATCCTGATTGTTAATATAATTTGATCTTGGTGCAATAACTCCATAACAAGATTAACAGCTTGAGCTGGTGCCCGTGCCTCCGAGGAGGGACCCTGAACAAAGAAACCCTTGGACTTTTACGCCTTTATAGTCTAAGTGTGACAAAGTCTCCCTTTTCATCTGGAGTCCTCAGCTCCTGCTGTGTCTCAGTGTTCAATCACCTGGCCGGGCCACAGGTCGCTGAGACCTTTGTTGTGCAAAGGGTTGGCAGTTCACAGCCTCCTGCCTTGGGCTCGGGCTCCTTTCCCCGCAGAGCGCAATCTGCAGCCTGCACACTGAGCTGCCTGCACTGAGTGCATTTAACATCCATCAGATGCTCGTGTGACAGAAGTAGTTTTCAGCAGCTGAAATTTTGTGTATGAAGAGAAACCATCTAATTTCCACCATTTGTCTTTGAGCAAGATTTAAGAGACAGCTATAAGGTAAAAATCAGAATTCTTGGGATCAACATCCTTTCCTGCTGCTTTTTTAGCTGCTGAAATAAGTTGAACATTATTAACAAGAGTATTAATGTGCAGGGTGTTTCTCTTCTGAAAGTCTGCTGTGCTGTAGCCACCAATGTATATTTAAAAGGAAAAATCTTTAGTGTAGATGAGCAAAAATGTTAAACAGTGATTTGTAACTGCACAGCATGTGTTGTGATGGTCTCTGCTTCAAAGAGCTTACTGTTTATGGAGATCTAAATGGGCAGAGAGGAGAGACAGAAGCAATTGAAGATACTTGTGCAATGAAAATGTAGAAACAGAATCCCATGTCTCATCTTTCCCAATCACTTACTTCTTCCACTGAGCCAGACTAAGTTACAGACACTGAGCTTCCTTAAGCAATGTCAAGTTGTAGTCATCCAATTAGTTTTGAATTAAGTTAAGAATTCATCCTGTTGCTACTGTGCACTCACTGTTCCCCCACACCCCATCAGCTCAACCACCTGCAAACCTCTCTTCCTAAGAGGGCTTTGCCAAACTTCCTGCAACTTTCCTTGGGACAATACATAAGTCAGATTTAAATTTCAGTTACTTCAGAGAATTCTCAAACAACTATGGAAAGCAGAAAGGAAGTAGCAGAAGACTATGATTATCTCTAGAGTTAATCTGCTTGAATGAAATAGGAGCCTAAAAACCCCCATGTGGATGAATTGTTTAACAGGTAATTGTTTTACAGGAACCATGTAGTATCACCACAGTGCTAAAAATGTCTTTTTCTCTGTTTTCTCATTTAATAGGAGTAGATTTATTTAACAAGATCGTCTTTTTCTAAGCAATTAATACAAATCTTTAGATGAAGAAAGGGGCAGGGTTATCCTGTGGTGACTGATAGGTCTTGTTACTGTAATGAATGACCATTTGAGTTTAACAGGCTTTAGCAAACTGAAAAGCTGAAACCTGTATACAACCCTGCAGCCATAAAGAAGTTTTATGTGTTAATAGTCCTGCCATGAGGAAAAAGCAGAGATATAGAAGGGAACAATGCAGAAACATATTGCAGTCCCCTTTAGGTATGCTCTCAGAAGGCCTGTGATTAGAATTTGTGCAAAATTAAGAACTTGTGGTGGGTTGACCCTGGCTGGATGCCACTGACCTACCAAGCCACTTTGTTACTCCCTTCTCCAGGAGGACAGGGGAGGAGAGAAAATAAGATGGAAAAACACATGAATCAAGAATAATGCAGTTTAGTAAAGCAAGTACAGAGGCTGCACGTGGAAGCAGAGGAAAACAATAGATTTATTCTCTACTTCCCATCAACAGGTAATGTCCAGCCACTTCCTGGGAAGTAAAGCTTCTGTATTTGCAATTTCTCTGGAAGACAAACATCGTAATAACAAATGTCCCTCCACTTCCTCCTCCTTTTCCTTAGCTTGTATTGCTGACCAGACATAATATGATATGAAATATTCTTTTGGCTAGTTTGGGTCAGCTGTCCTGGCTATGTCCCCTCCCAAGATCTTGCCCATCCCAGCCTACTGGTGAAAAGAGAGGCTGGTGCTGTGCGAGCCAAGGCACTGCTGTGTTGTCAACACCTTTCCAGCTACTAATGCAAAGCACACCACTGTGAGGGCTGCTGTGGGAGAACTAACTCCATCTCAGCCAGACTAAATACAGAGCTTTACAGTCTAAGGGACCACATGGTCGAAGAGCATCTCTCCCAGTCCTGAAAAAGGGTATGCCGCATTTTATCAACTGAGATAGGAGCTAAAACACAAAAATATTGTTGGAGGATGCATTGTGGAGCTAGGGTACTTCAGCTGCTAAATGAAGACACATCTAGAGAAATAATTCTCAAGACCTTATTTAGAAAGTACTCAAAGTCACTGCCTGTAGTGAGTCTCTCAGGAAACCATTTTCAACAAGAATGTAGGAAAACTTTTTACACTACAACAGGTCGAAGGATTCCATGACTCATTTGAATTGCAGAAAGGAAGGATGACTGGTAGAATTAAGAAAGGTTGGCAGAATAACAAAGTAAATGTAAATCAATGTGTGAGCAGGCAGGACACGGTGTGTGGGTGTACATACTGAGGGTCTGAATGTGCTGCTTACTATTGTGAGAAAGGCACAAGTTCAAATGGCAGAAGTGGAGGATTTCAAAAGCTCTTGGCAAAGAGCTCCTGACTCAGTGGGAACAGAATAACTTAAAACCCATCTGAAAGCCAGCAGTAAGTGCTCCTTTATCTTTAGTATTATTAATAGCTGAGTCATAGACTTTTGAGTGAAGTTAGCCTAAAAATAATAGCTTGTTATATAAGACAAAAGATATGGGCTACTACGGAAGGGAAGAAAAACAAGCAACAAACTAGAATACACAGCTAATATGCTGAGCGACTTTGACCTAATTATCTAATTTATTTTTCAGCTGATATTCTTGTTAGGGGAAATTTCTGTTTAGTTATCTCTATAAGTCAGTCAGAAATTGAAAAGAAAGCAAAGTGTTCTTGCTGTGAGTCCATGCTCTGTATTGCATGTGCTCTGATATCCTGGACCACAGCAGAAGATGACAAGACTTACGGAAATAGAGCATGTGCAGGTTTCACATGAAAGGATCTTTGCACTTTGTACAGAGAGAGAGAAGAAAGAGGCTTGGGATCCTTACAGACAAATGTAGCTATTCAATGGCTTTGGGCCTTTACATTTCTCTACAAAGTAGAGCAAGGAGGCATATGGGAATAGAAAAGTATTAAGTATTGCTCCACATAGTTATTTTAGAGGATTTTCCTGGACAGAATTGGACATATTTGACCATTATGCCTCTCTGTTTATCTGCACCCTTCTTTCTCACCTCCTCCTATTAAGTTTTTACATTACTGTCTGATGCCATTCTAATCCAAGAGGGAGAAAAGTCTCAAAGATACTGGTTCCAGTGTCCAAATATACAAGTTTCCAGACTTGTGAAAACATGTGGCTGGGTAGAATAAGGAGAGACAGTTAATAACAATTATTTCTGACATCTTCTTCCAAAGGAGAAGGCTAAAACACTCTTGTTTTATTATTAAATAAAAAACCCCTTCTGAAATGTACTGAAAACCAGTCTTCAGTGTTTCTTCTGCTCAGATGGCTATTACTTGTTTTTTTAGTTATTAACATTCTATCCAAAGGAGCAACAGGTATCCTTCCTGAACAGTGATAATATTTTTGGTATTATGTATTGTAATGTATTTTGTATTATGTATTATGTAATGACTGGACAAATGACATATAATGGAAAGTCTGGAAAAAAATTTTCTTACTGATTTAAACCACAAGCTGAGAGGAGGGAAAATGTATCCTTGGGCAGGAGTACAGATTTACCACATTACTTTTTTATTTTCTGTTAGCACATTTTATTACTTGTATTTTTTTCCTTCACTGTCCTTGTAAACCTCAGATCATATATTCCCATGTTTATAGAATCATATAATCATTGTTTTTTGAAAAGACCTTTGAGGTCATCAAGTCCAGCCGTCAACGTAGCATCACCACTATGATGACCATTAAACTATGTCATCATTAAACCATCCTTCTCATTTTCCTTCTTTTTTAGGCTTCTGTTTGCTCACCTCATTCTGTCTTTCCAATGAGCCTCATGAATTCTTCCAGCTTTATTTAAAGGTTTCTGGACAACAACAACAACAACAACAGCAGCAGCAGCAGCAGCAGCAACAACAACAACAATAAAGTAAAAGCCCAAGAAAATAAAAAGAACCCCAAATTTCCTGATAACTATTTGATGTCACTTTGCCTTACTCTATTTCCAGTACTGTGGCACATACATTGTGCAACAAACTTTTTACAAGAAATGATGCACTGGAATAAATTTTAGTTTGCATTGTTCCTGTAACTTTATGATTCTATGTTAACATTGTGTAGATATTTGATTATACTGATTCCAAATGAACTACTACCTGCCTGACAAATTCTCAGTAAATTTACTTGGCAGTCATTTAACTGACTTCTTTCAGTTTGAGAAATGCTTCTTGATATTGCAGAGCAACTTTTCTGCCTATGCTGAAGAAATGTATTTGATATCCCATTTAAATGTTCTGTCTAGCCCTCCAATTAGCTGTCAGCAGCATTGCAACATCATAAGATAATGCAAAACAGAATGAGTAGTTGATTAATTAGTATTTCCTGATAAAATATTATAAAGTGTAAGATATTATTATTATTAATAAATGCATGTAATGTTACTTTGTGCACGAGGAGAAAAACAATTCTTAAGGAAAACTATTTAAGGAAAACTTTTTTTATGTTCCATAAAAGGAAATTGACTCAAATATTTCATCTTTTATCAGTTCATCACCTGAGGCTTCTTCCAGTGCTCAGAGAGGAGCCTTACTGCACCATGGGGTCCCTTCCACTGGAGACAGTTGTCCATAAACTTCTCCAATATGGCTCCATCTCAATGAGCAAGAGCTCCCTGCAAACTGCTGAATGTGAGTCCCTCCCATGGGCCCGGTCCCTCTCAAACTGCTGCGGCCTGGGTCACTCTTCCATGGGATGCAGTCCTCCAAGGACAGGCTGCTCCAGCCTGGGAGCAGGGCTCCTCTCTCCACCGGGTCTCCCGCTGGATCACAGCCTCCTCCAGGCATCCACCTGCTCCAGCGTGGGGCTCCTCCATGGGGTGCAGGTGGATCTCTGCATCCGCCATGGATCCCTATGGGCTGCAGGGGCACAGCTGCTTCACCATGGTCATCGCCATGGGATGCAGAGGAATCTTGGCTCTGGTACCTGGAGCACCTCCTCCCCCTCCTTCTCCACTCACCTTGGTGTCTGCAGAGTTGTTCTTCTCACATGTTCTCTCTCTGCACTTCTCTGGTTGCAATTACAACTGCACAAGCCCTTTTTGATTTGAATTCTTCTTAAATCTGTTATCACAGAGGCATTACCACCATTTCTAATTGGCCCAGCCTTGGCCAGTGGCATATCTGTCTTTGGAAGCACCAGGGTTTGGCATATGGAAGAAGCTTCCAGCAGCTTCTCACAGAACCCACCTCTCTAGGCCCCCGCTACCAAAACCAGGCCATGCAAACCCAATAAATTTACTTAAAACATTCACCTCATAATTACCAGTTGATACTCTGATCACTTTTGTGTACAAATCTGAAATGGTTTTCCCAGGCAGAAAGTATTTCATTACATTGATGGAGTTTGAGATCTGTGAAGGAAGAATATCATCATAATTGAATGGTAAAACCATTACAAGCAAAATATGCAATCAGTATAAGCTATCTCTATATTAATGTATAAAGCTCACAAAAATGTGAAGGATCTGGAAGTCTTCCTATGTGACACAGCTATATGATATATATATGCTTGTTAGTACCAAGATTTGTTAGCAAGACTTCAATGATTAAGGGTTGAAATTATTGGTAGAGACCTATTTACAAATTGGTAAAAGAGGATCAGTAGTGGTATAATGCTGATTTTATCCACGTTATTGACAACTTAGAGGTTATTGAGTCTTGTAAATGATAAAGTACTGGATAGAAATTGTTTTTTTAAAAAATCCAGTAAATTCAGTTTTAAGAGCCAGCACATTAAAGGGTCTAGAGCACAAGTGTTATGAGGAACAGAGGGAGCTGGAGTTGTTTAGCCTGGAGAAAAGGAGGCTCAGGGGACAGCTTATCTCTCTCTACAACTACCTGAAAGGAAGTTGTAGGGAGATGGGGATCAGTCTCTTCTCCCAGGTAACAAGTGACAGGATGAGAGGAAAGGGCCTCAAGTTTCACCTGGGGATGTTTAGATATTGGGAAAAATGTCTTCACTGAAAGGGTGGTCAGGCACTTGAACAGGCTAGAACAGGGAAAGTGGGTGAGTCACCATCCCTGGAGGTGTTTAAAAGATGTGTAGGCCTGCCACCACCACTAATAGAGCTTTGGATAGTTCCCAGAAGTTCTACTTCCTCTGTCACCAACGTAATGCAAATTAAAGTGACTAATGCTGTGTGACAGCTCCTTCTGGTTAGGCTGGCATAAATTCAATCACCAAATTAGCTGTAAGTGTATGCAAATGATTAATGATCTGCTAATGCCTTCTGTGAAAATTGAGCACATACATACATTAATGAATGTACTTAACACTATGCAAATGCCAGTGCTCCAGAGAAAAAATTATTATTGTAGGGAGATATTTCTACACAAGTGTAAATAAAACATAGTAATGCTACAATACTCTGTAACTGAATAGAGAAAAAAAAGTGCTCAAATTCCTCATGCTGAAAAAATGGCTACTTCCATCAAACACACCTTATTAAACTAATAAATGTTTGAAGCATATGTGCAGTTCAAAATCTAATCAAGAATATGTTTCAGGATAGGCCTAACTTTCCACTCTGCTCTATTTAAGATATCTTACCTTTTTCACCAATTTTATGTTTAATTTGATGATTCTTTTGGACTGAGTTTTTTTAGAGTCAGCTTCCCAGGGAAAAAAGAGTTTTTGTGATAAGGGACGGGAGATATAATATTATTCAAATAAAAGCTAGGCAATAGAGGGAGTCAATCACTAAAGCTGTAGTGCCCTGTGGGAATGTGACTCTGAGGTGATGGGAGCCATGGAACAGCTAAATTACAGGTTCTGCCCAATCAAACATGTAATTTCTGCAGAAATGGGATGGGAAAAAATGGTTGGGGGAAAATTTACTCTTCTTTATATTACAGTTTCGTTAGAAATACTAGCAAGAAAAAATAAACTCCAAATGTCTTTATACACATATACACTTGTGAAAGGATACAATATATTGTATTAAGTGCAATATATTGTATTAAGTACAATATATTGTATCATACAAAGTAATCTATTAGATTGTATGATACAATATAATGTATTAAATATAATATGTGGCATATATTTTAGTAGGCAGTAGATATGCAACTGCTCTTCTAGAAATTGTATTAAGCTTCACAGAGGGATCATTACTAATGACAGCTTGGAATGATACTCATTTCCAGAGTCTTGGAAGAACGAGAAAATAAGAATGCTGAAAGATCATATGCAGGGGAATAGTTGCTCCAGTATTGTCTCTTGCTAAGATCATCTGGAAGAT
Organism: Pomatostomus ruficeps; assembly: GCA_013400735.1. Classification (NCBI taxonomy): domain Eukaryota; kingdom Metazoa; phylum Chordata; class Aves; order Passeriformes; family Timaliidae; genus Pomatostomus; species Pomatostomus ruficeps. The sequence goes on from VYZT01025093.1 coordinate 10,324, forward strand.
ATTTTCCATTCAGATAAGGGTGGGGGTATTTTGATGGGGATTTTGTTTGTTCTGAGGGGGGTGTTGTTGTTGTTGGGTTTTTGGTTTTGTGGGGGGTTTTTTGTAGTTTTTTTTGTGTTTTGTTTTTATTTTGGTTTTTTTTGTTTGGGATTTTTGGGTTTTTTTTGGTGGATTTTTTTGGTGCTGGATTGGGGTTTTTTTTGTTGGAAAATGTCAATAAAAACAAAGCACCATCCAAAAGTGGGTGAAATCAGGCTTGAAGTGCTCTTGGCCTCACTGGGTTCAGATTGGGTGAGAGGAAAAGCACCAATGAACTCAATCAGCTGTGTCCTGAGGGAGTGACAGAGATGGGCGTCCTGCATCCTGAGTCCTTCTCAGAACCTTCAATAATAACCATCTCCTATCCTAGCAAAACCAGCGTGATGAGTTATACACTTTGTTGTAGGTGTTTCGCCCTGCTCAGCTCCAACTTAGCAACCTCTTGGGTAGGATCAGATTTACTACCAATACTTAGTCAAAAAAATAAACTTGGCCCACTTTAAATGGTCCATGCTATGTCACATAGCTCATAAAGTAATACATACTTTGTAAATTGCAAATGATGTCAGGAAGAATCAAAGAAAGAAAAAATCTTTATATAAATATCGGAAACATAATATCCATAGGTGTCTCTATTCACAGCAGGGGAGAGAGTACCACTGACCCACAATAAAACCTTTATGTAACTTTACTAATATTGACATAACCAACAGGTTTAGAATTATCTATGGTGAAAGACTAATATACCAATGTACCATTGTCCCAGCCTAACCATAAAGCCTTAATATTGATACATAAATCGGCCAGATAAAAACTTTCTAACACAGTTTTGAGTATTAGAAAACAGCATCCTTTCTTGCAGTCCACCAGTCACTCAGAGGATCCTTCCTCTAACTGAGTGCCCTGAGCATCAGGTAGATGCTTAAAACTGTGAGTTTTTTTCATACACACTGATGATACTTTCATTGGCTAGCCCTGCTTATTTGATGTGTGTGTAGTACTCTATTTTACACAGTCACACCCCTTATTGGAAGTCCTCAGATGGTTCTTTGGGGTTTGTCTTCAATGTCCCATGTCCTTTTTTAGGTGGCTGTTCCTCAACCCCCATTTTGAGTAAGTGCAATATTGTTGTTTTGCATAACTTCTGCTTTGTCAGCCTTGCAAAGCTAAGCTGGCAGCCTGCTTGCATTTTGCATGACTTCTGTTTGTTTAAGTTGCATCCTTTATTTCTCCAAAGCTGTGCTATTTTGGTCTGTCCTTATCAGAGTAAATTTTTTCTCTTCTACTGTCCTTATCAATATATTAGTAAGACCACAGTTAAACTCATGATATTGCCATGAAGAGATTTATTCTCTTGCTCAATTAATATGATTTGTAGAACTTAGGAGAAAAAGGGCAAAAATGGCATGGTTAGGATGTGTAGGGGAATGATGAAAGCAGAGATCATCTCTGAGGGGTTTCAGGGAATTGTCTTCCCTGGGGAAGAGCTGCAGGAGGAAGACATGGTCATAGAAAGACGCTGTGATTTGTCACTTTTGAATCAGCTCAGCAAGTGGCTCAGTGATGATGAATCTGTCCAGCAAATGGAGTGAATGAAGGCCAGAGAGCCATAGGTCATGCTATCTAAGCAGCTAATGGAAAACCCAAGGATTACAAGGGTGGGGTCAGCAGAAAAGGGCCAGCTTTGCTGCCACCAGGTTGTAAGCATCAGCTGCTATGATGACTGTGCTCTTTTACAGATTACCCTGACCATATCCAGCATCCTGAGGCCTTGAGCCATCAACAGGGATGCTCAGGAACAAAAGTAGGATCTTGTAGAGCTTTTAACACCAGAAAAATCCAAGGATTTGGGAGCAGCAATCATAACCATCGTGGGATACTTCTAACTCTTCCATAACAGCATGCAGCTAAGGCTGTAGATATCCACTGCCATCATCAAAGTCATCTCTTAGATAACTATCTTAGAATTGAACAGGACTACACCATAACTGTAACCACTGTTGTCATGCTTCCATTTCATTTGTATATTACAGTTGCATAAACTATCACAGGGCACATGCTATTAAACATAATTATTTAGACCTGACATAGTTACAGCCCTTTTTTTCTTTTCTGGGCAATACCTTTGCATGCTCATGCCTCCCCACCACCAGAGCTTATCTTGTTACCTCTTCAACATAATTAATTTCCAGGATGAGCTCTGTAAAAATTTCTGTCTGTGACTCCTCCACCCATCCCTAGAGATGCACTTGTCAGTTATACCTCTAATACTGTGTCAGCGCACACAGTGACATTCAACATGCTAGAATGGGCAAACAGTTTGCAGCAAGGTCCACCTTTCTAAAATGCCTCAGGTGATGTGAAAAGGGAGACATAAGTAAATTGAACTAAAGAAAAAAAAAGATAGGCACACAGATAATAGAAATTTGCAATTACATGGAAAATGTTCTCCTTGCCAGGTAGAAGTTTCAGCAGTGCCAGCAATTTCACTAAATGACTCTTAGGCCAGCTATTTTCCAGCATAGCAATTGGTGGGCTAATACGCTGGCCTTGTAGCACAACTCACTGAGTAGCAAACTGAGACTTTTTTATGCAAATGTACAGTTCTGAGTCTAGGAACAAAGTGGTCTTTGGTGAGTTTCCTCTTGTCTGAGAGACACGAAAACCCAAGGACATGTGGATGAAATTTCTATTCCAGTACTGACACAGATCAGAGGGAAGGGATGAGAAAAGCTAACCACAGACTGTTTCATAAGGTAAGACCAATGTTTCAGTTGTTGCACAACCAAATCTCTGACACTTAGCATGAAATTTTGGCTTCATCATGATAATGGAGTAGTAAGGTGCAGAAAGTTGAGAAACCCCACATTCTCAGCCTTTCAGAGACAAGAGACAAGTTAATGTTTGGGGATGCTCTCCCCTCTTCAATGATGAAAAGAGGGGAACAAAATTTCCTGATAGTTTTGAGTGCATGAGAAAAATTCATCTCATGACAAACACGTAAAACACTTGACCTAACAAGTGTTAATTTGCAATTCTCCTGGATATAGAAGGTGTCCTATCTCCACTTAAGTCCTCTCTCCATTTTGTCAGAGAACACTATGAACAGAGAATCCTTGTTGGTACTGAGTTTCTCTCTTCAGAGTTAAAATTATTAGACAGTCTACTCTTCACAAAACATTCATCATATAAAATGTAATACATGACTTCACATTTGACAAGTGTTTTGTTCAATTTATGTCAGAATTTTTGTGATCTTTGTTTTTGCAGCCATTGAACACAATCGTATATCATAAATTAGAAGCACCAGTAGTTGTGATTATCACCTGGATTAGATTTAGTAAGTGGAGTTAACCAAAATTCTCTCTCCTGCTAACCCTGGAGATACTTATATTTCCATTTCAGAGAAAGCATTTGGGCTGTTTTGGAGTGAATTAATAGCATGATAACTACAGGTAAGTAGAGTGGGTAACAGCAGTAGAGCCCAAAATATATACCTTAGCTTGCTTAGAAAGTTTGCTGTTGCGGTGTACTCTGGCCAGTTTTGGTTTACCTCATGGCCAGGCTCTGATATCTCCCCCCAGGGTATCTGGTTTCCGCCCCCAGAGGGCTCTGTATTTCACAATCCTATACAATGCCCACCAAATTCAAACCCAGCATCCCTACCTCACAGGATGTTTGTACCCTCCCCTGCTCCCTCATGTTGGTATTTATGTAACTGTAACATGCCGTGCCAGTGCTTCCCTGGCATGATCCTGGTGCCCGAATAAAATGTCTGGGAAAGCCCCCCCATTTGTCTCTCCTTCCTCGGTGCACCTGTATCATCGGTGGACTAGGTGAACCCCTGCTGGAACTTCGCCAGCCCTCCCATGCCTCCGAAGCAGCCAGCCAGCCCCTGGAACCACGATCGGCCCCCCGGTGCCCCCGCCGGAGGCATTGCGGCAGTTTCCCCCGTGGCCCTCGTAAGAGTACCTGATGGCCACATGTCAGCACACATCAGCTAATGTGTTTGTGTCGACGCATACAGACCAAAACCATCATCTGTAACTGGGGGATTATCTTTGTACACATGGGTTCAAAAATCATGTCATGATTTGCAATATCATACATGTCACATCTACAGGTATTTTTTTTCTCTAAACCACCCGTTCCCCAGTAACCCATGTATCAACCATGGTATGGCCTAGGGCATGAGCCAGGAAATGAAGCATATTGCTTTCCTTTTCTTGTTCTCCAGTACTGGACCTTCTTGACATTATCTTATCAGAGAGAAAGGGCTAGAAGCCCTTCTGGAAGCTGTACATGCTACAGGGGTGCAGCTTGTGCTGTGGTTTACTGTCTACTGAAAGCTCTGCTGATATCCTCTGACTTCTCCAGCCTGTGACTTAGTACTTCCCTGCCTTTTTGCCTGCCAGTGTTTACTGGCTCTCTTGGGAGAAAGTCCTTCCTGAAGAGGAAAGAGATTAGATTTTCTGTTCTGAAAAACAACTACTATACTTTACCTTCACCACAAGCTCATGCATGGGCTCACATTGCTTCTGCCTCTCTTTGTTTACCTGACTTTCTTATCACCAGCTGTACATCAATATGTATCTATTGAAAAACAGGTACAAGATGCAGTTCAGTGAGTGTGAAGTGGGCATAGCTTTGAGGAGGGACACTGGATGTAGTATTGACCTTTAAAATCTGTGTGAATTTGATCAATAATTAATGTTTATATTTATAAAAAGAATTATATTTGTTTTCACATGGCTTTTTGTCTGAAGTAAAAAAGCTGAAGCCTCTAGCTGGAGGGTGGAGGGGAGAGCAGGAGCCAGAGGCAAACACCACTTTCTGAACCAAGGAGTGGTGATCGGCATGGAACTTGGCTCAGACTTCTGAGCCAGTCTCTCCTGTGTTTCTGGTGTCAATAATCTATTAATATTCTCTCTTCCAAAGCCACAGGCGACCATGACATGAGCACAGCTGCTACATGCAGCAAAAATGGGAGGCACTAATGGACTGAAAATTTCCACTTTCCAAGCATGTATCTGTAAGCCAAACTTATGCATGTCTGACCACAAAAATTTTTTGTACGTTTGTACATTTCTCTAGGTGCCTCCAAGAGTGTGATTTCAACAGCATGATGATTGTAGAGAAAGCGAAGCTGATGACAGGAGTTAAGTCTGGATCAAAGGTGTGTATCTGTTTAAGAAGGAACACTTGGCAGAACATGAAGGTGTGCAAAGAGAGAGGGTGAAAGATGAGACGACTTAAGTCTGTAAGAAAACTCTTCCTCCTCTTCCAGAAGCCCTTGGATGCCATACCGTGTGGCTATTTATTTTTCCTGACAGCTAACTGAAGACCCCACAGATGGACACTGAACTGTTCAAAGCACTGAAGTAGAGCCCATGCCCCCTGGAGATCCTCTCCCTGTGCTGTAAAACTGCAGCTGTGGAGCAGTTGCCCTGTGGGGAGCACAGCTAATAAAGGCCAGTTTTATGTGGTGCAATGTGCTACATCTTTGCCCCCGTCCATCACATCACATCACATCACATCACATCACATCACATCACATCACATCACATCACATCACATCACATCACATCACATATCACATCACATCCTTTTCCAGGAGCAGAAACCCCTAGCTCTGATTGGAAGCCCTGCTCCCAGTTTGGGCAGAGGACAGTGCATGGCCAGGAGGTCTCTTGAGCATTACATTCACAACTGCAAGTGATGGCTGGTGCCTGTGATCCCGTCCCTGTAGCCACACTGTCAGCCTCCTTCCCCTGCCTGTGTGAAACACATCTCTGAACTTTGCTGCATTGATGCAGATTTGGCAACAGGTTATTAAAGAATGGGAAAAGAGAGGACCTAACACCATTGTTATGGTTGAAAGAGTATGGTTTCAGTATGGTTTTCCTGAGGGAAACCAGGCTGCATACACAGAAGCAGTGCCTGCATAGCTAAAATGAGCAAGGCTATGGAAGGAGAGGTCAGAGAGTTGCAGTGTCCCTGTGAGGCTATCCATTGCTGTGCAGGATAATGATAGACAACTGCGAACAGGACAGAATGTAATTCTCCATCCCCTCTACCATTTTGACCATGTCTTTTGTTAAGTAGTTTTGCTTCCAGTAGCATTCAGGTTAATTATCCCCTGGTTAAAATATCACTGAGCACCTTACACTTGTCATTGCTGGATTCTTGTATTGGGTTACTTCACATATGTCCTCAAATGAGTAAAAAAATTACTATGTCTGATTAGGACCACTTGAGCTGATAGAAGTCTGTAATATTTTTTTTAAATGTTATATGAGATATTCCTATTTAACCCTCAAAGTTACACAAAGGTAAGGCTACATGCGAGAGACAAGGCAAACACAGACTACTCTAGGCCAATTTCATTCTCAAAAATGAAGTCTTGTCCTGTCTCTCTCACATCTCTTTAGAAGCTTTGAGCCATCCCTCTGTTTTGGCAGACGTTCCCTACTTTCCTTTCTTTATGCTTACCTGCCTCACAAACTCTCAATCTGTAACATTGAATTGACCATCTCACTGTCTGTTTTCTCTTTCTCAGGGATATTGCTATTCCCAACAAATTTGATTTCTTTAACTCTAAAATCCCACACATTCATCACAACATTATTATCTCTGATTCTGGCAAGTAGGAGCTTAGATCAGCCCTTTCGATTCCTGTTTTGCTGCTGTGAAAGATAACTTTCTCATACTGCAGCTTAGATGACAGCAGTCTTTGTATGACCACACTGTTTCTCTCTTTCCTTGTCTTTCTCACCAAATATGGGCGACTTCTTGTCACTGTCAAGATTCTTCACATTCCAGTCTCTACTTCTCTCTTATCCATAAGGGGATCAATACTGCAGAGTAGTTCACAGTGCCAGAGTTTCCTCCATTTCATTTTCAGATGAACACCTTTGGACTTTCTCTGTCATTGCCCTGTACACTTAGAGATCAACAAATCACATTAGTGAGATTTACTATCAGCAGGCTCACGCTAGTATCATGACAGATGCATCTGTATCACTGCCTTATTGTGCTTTATCAGCTCTTTAAAAAGCTGTTATTTCATTCATGTGTTTGCATTCATACATGTGTTTGCACAGACTACAGCATAACTAAGAACTCTTAGACTTCCCAGCAATTCAAATATAGCTCAAAACATAAGGAAATTACATGTCCTGAAACCACTGGTGCCCATGAACACTGGTGGTCTCATGTTGACCAGAGGAAGAACAAAACTACACATTTTCACTTCTGGGTGTGAACTATTATCTTATGAATTCAGGTCTGGTCTGAGACAACGTATTATTCCAATCATTAACCTTCAAGTCCTAAGGCACTTTACAAAGGCTTAAAGCCGAGTGTCTTTTTAAAAGGTTTCAGGAATATGCCTATTATCTTTAAAATTGTCATTGTAGTTCAGTCTTCATGAAACCTGTGCATATGGAATAAACCCGTCTCATTTCCTAGGTCTAATTCCAACAATAGACGATGTCTTTTAATATGCCACTGCAAAGGTTAAAGGATGTAGCACGGATGAGGCCGACTAGGCCGAGGAGCTAAAAGGGAGAGCTAAATGAAAGACTATAGAGAGAGAGCAAAAGAGAGGGCAAAAAGAGAGAGAGGGCAGAACCCTCTGACCTTTATTTATATGTTTTTACAAATCACTGTGGATTGGAGGTAGAAATCACTACCTCTCTATTCTATTGGTCAAAGCATCTATCTATCATATTTCTCCGCCCAGGAGAATGGAATGATAAACAACAGAGACAGTTAACAAAACATAGATAGTTGTCAAGAAACCATGGCCATGTTTACAGCAGAATGTGTGAGAAAGTATCACAGCAAAGAGAAACACTGAGAAACTGCAAAACTCAGGACAACAAAGGGAGACCTTAAGACCAGTGGAAATTGAACCAAGAGAATATGTGGAAACGAAGCATGTTACTTTTGTCAACAAGAGAAAAGCTTTTTTACATCTGGTTGAGTTTTTATGTAGATTTGTTTTAATAAAAGCCTTTAGATGCATGTTGTCCCTTCACTAGGGAAAAAAAAGGCATGAGGACTTCCTGTGATGTTAGGAGGGAGCTGTGAGTAAAAAGACTGAATCTGCCCTGCCTGAGTCATTTTATTTCTCTAGGTATCAGCCTCTCTCATCACAAAAAGTCAACACTTCCGAGGCACTATGGCCAAGAAATAATGAGCTGCTGTAGGAGCACCAGGTAATATTACTGTTAAGATGTTTCTGACAAATCAGAACCTCTAAGAGGACAGAGAAAAAATGGTGAATGTACCATTACATTCATAACAAGGCTACAACTTCATGGACAGCCCTATGGGAGGACAGAGAGACTACCAGATAACAGGCAAAGGGGGTAAAGAAGATAAGGAAAAACAAAGCACGTGTACTTGTTGCATGTGCTGCCATTGAAACACGCAGCAACAAACTCCAAACAATCCTTTGGACATTTCAAAAACATTATGTCAGCTTTTCCATCTCCTACCACATGGTGCCTCTCACTCCTCTGTGGTGTCTGTCCTCTTCCATAAAGCATCAGAAATACATAATCACCGTTGCTATCATCTTCTGTCAACTATGGTATTAGATCAGTTAAATGAGATGCAGACAGTGAGGTCAGCATAAAGCATTCAAATGATGACAGAAGAGGTTTGCTATGCATAAAGGAGTTGGTTATCATATCACTTCTAAATTTATAAGCTCAGTTCATCTTAAGCTAAATATCTAGTTATTTAACAGCTGTTATGAGTCAGCCAGAGAGATGATTAGTCAAAAAAATGTTGCAACAAATGCTTTAATCTTGAGCTACAATAGAAGAACAAGTCTGGTCAGGTCATGTCTAATAAAGGTTGTGCTCCAGTAGTACCTAGGAGTTTATCACTGTTTGTACAAAACAGGAGATGGTTTGATATTGTTAATCCTGCCACCTTCATATTAACCCCAGAAATTTCAGAGACAGTTGGGGTAGATTTTTTCCAGGGCATAGGATTATGCTTAAATACTTTCAGATAAGAAAATTTTACAAATGGGTACTAAAGTGGTTTATCCTATGCAGAGGCCATGTATACTTACCATTCTCTCAAAATTCTTGGGATTTTCTGTGATGGTAATATGTTTTCGTGTCTTCCTGTAACTGCTCTTGTAAAAGTAATGGAGACACTGAGACATGAAGTAAGTGAGTTTTTGTCTGTGTCCTTTACATCTATCTAAGAAGCATAAAGATAATGCAAACCTGTAAAGCAGTTGGAATGGCTATTGGAAGATATTCTGGTTTCATGGATTTCTAGTCTAACACACCATGCTTAATTCAGCTTGACAACCACATGTTTAGACTGCCAGGAGAACGGGCATGGAGGAGAAGCATATCCAGGCATTGTTATCCCATTACTACCAACCTTCAGGTGGTCACCGATGCCACCAAGACAGGTTAGAGCAGTCAGATGAGAGCAGCCCCAGTACAACACAAAAACACAGGTACGAAAATGCTGATTTTAACTACTCTGCAATCAAGGATTAATAATATTGGTCTAGCAAAGTTGTGATGGGTAGGTGCTAAATGTCACTGAGTTATAGGGCAGCATGTGAAAATCGGCATGACACCCAAACTGCTGCAAGGTTGAAGATCTGTCAGTCTTGAATATCTGCAACCCATGGAGGTGTAGTCTCTGGAAGACTTTCCTGGAAACTGGAAAATCCACAGAAATCTCCTCACACAGAATTCAAGTCCCACTGCCGGGAAATAGTTAACTCACTCCTACCAACTGGAAGCTAAATAAATGCAACTGAATTGCTAGTCACATTTCTAAGGATGTGTTAATCTCAAACTGTGGCTACCTAAGCAATTTCTGAAAATAATGAAGTGTACAAGTAGTCAATCACAAATCAGAAAAGGTAAGTGCAAATACAAGGCACTAAAACAAAGAGAAATTTTCTGGGACAGTATAGAAACTGTAGTCTTTGTGCCACTTGTTCTTAGGTTTTCTATTTGCCAACTGGGAAATAGGATGGTAGAAATCAGCATCCAGAAAAATAGTTTCCATTTGGGCATGTAAAAAAATTCTGTAATAAAGATTCAACTTCAGTTCAAATGTGAGTCCCATTGATTTTTTCCCCCTCTTCTCATTAATATCCCAGTGTTGTCATAAAGACATGTCACATTAGACCTGTGAGATTTCTGTAATGACAATAGTGCTAGAAACATGAAAAAAACCCAAAGCAAAACAGACAAACAGAAAAACAGTGAATTGACCACAGGAAACTTATACTCTTTAAGCAAGAAATCTACATCTGTTCTTGAGTAAACTAGAAACGTTTCTTGAATAAACTAGAAATTTTGAGTATACCTCTTAAAATCTGTTCTAAAAATAGGGTTATGGGTTTTTTTACCAGAATGGATGATTTCCAGTTTGTAATTTTCCTTATTATTAAAAACAATGTCCTGCACTCAGCCTTATTTGAAGTTTGGAATACTACAGAAGTAGTATAGAAGAAAATTGGTCCTTATCATGTGGTTATCCCATAAATGAAAATCAATATATTACCTGGAAATTCAAGGCAGTGTTGAAAGCTGATTAAAAATCTAGTATTTTCCAAGGACAAATTCTACCCTTGCAAGCAAAAAGATGTTAAATACATTCAGTATTTTTTAACAAATCAAGTTATCATCTAACCTTTTGATGATGTAGCTCTCAAAGATAGACAAAGATAGAGGAAAACAAAATGGAAATAATTGTGCAAAAATGCAGAAATACACCCTTCATGTAGAATTTGTGTTTTCGTTCTTCCACAAACAGGGTGAGAAATGAGGGTGCAGTTAAGTACTTTGCTCTACTTAAACTAAAGACCAGCTTATTCCTGAAAGATTCTTGCAAATACACAACTTTAAACACACCCAATCTTGATATACTCCAAATTCTTTTTCCTGCTTTTATTCCATTTCTTTCTAAGACAGTACAGAAAAATATGTTATCCACATCTGAACTAAGAAGACTGTTTTTAAAAGTAGTAATAAGAAGGTACATTCTCAATTCTCGTGGAAATTTCCATGATTTCTTCAAGAAGAGCACAACACCAAGCAATTATGTGCCTGAAACATTGATTTGGATCACATGATTTAATTAGCAAATTGCACCTTTGTAGAACTTTTTACAGAATGATAGAGGAAAAGAAAGTAGGTCTTCAATTCGTCATTCTTAATTATCTCTCTATCAGAATTGTTATTTAATGAACACCTCTGATTAAGTTTGTTTCATTAAATTATGAGATCTGAATCATATTATAAGACCTGTATAGACTTATGAATTTTAAGAGGTAAGGAAACTAGTCCAGTATGTGTCAGCTTGACATCTAAATTATTCATCTTTTTTCTAATGTGCTCATGAGTTGCTGGTTTGCTACTTTAATAAGAACTGTACCACTATATGGCTGTTCTCTTGTCTTTGTCTTTAGCCTGGCATTATGAAATAACAGTTATTCAGGGGACCCTAGTTTTTAATCACTTAGGTTTACTAACAACCCTTGAGACCAAGTGATTTTCACAGAGAAGGGTTTGAAATATTTACAGAGTGTTTAGTAGTTTGGGTTTTTTGGGTTTGAGGGAGGAGGGGGGAGGGGTTGGAGGTTTTTGGCTTTTTTTGGTTGCATCTGTTTTGAATGAAGTTGCAAGTTATAGAAAAACAGAAGAATAAATTAAAATAGTTACATGGTAAGAACTTTTACTGTTGTGACAATCATAACGAGATAAATAATGGGGATTTTGCCTTTTCATTAGTAGAGCAGCTTTAGCAATCTGATCTTTATCTCCATGGAAATTTAGTCACAGTCATATTTCTTTATCTTCCCCATTAAGCATTTAGACACTTTAAAAGTTCTTTAAAGATCAACCTTAGGCAATTTATGTCCAAGAAATGAGATGAGAAACATAGCCGCACAGAAAATAAAGGATTTATTACATATCACTGTAAGGCTAAGGATAAAAGTTATCATATCACTGTAAGGCTAAGGATAAAAATAAATGCCAAGGCATTCACAATAAATGTGCAACTTGAAGAGCAATTTTTAACAAGGCCCTTGATTCATTATCATCCTGATAGTTGTTCCTTAGTTCACTCTGAGAAATAGTTTGTCAATTCAAGTACTTCTACTATAATCCAATGTACCAAAAAGTAAGGGTAAAGGAAGGAGTTCTTACTGATGAAGTTATTAAGAGAATTTTAATTTTTTTTTTCTTGAAAAGAGTTAAAATTTAGCTTTCATATTGTTCTTTTGCTGCTGTAGACATTTCTTAGAATTACTAGAGTTTACAGATTATATCATTTGAGTTACTAGAATAACTAGGATTTACTAGAATTCCTAGAATTTACAGCATTATGTCTAGAATATGCCCCAATAAGAGAACAAGGAACTTCTTAATTACAAAATAAAATGTCTAAAATATTCAATAACTTCATTTCAGTAAGTGCAAACTTGGGAAAAGAAATACAAACATTAGAAAAAACTTTCTGAATATATTGAATTTAAAAATAATTTCTTTACCCAAACAAAAATGTATCCCTAAATACAAGCAAACCAGATGATTCTCCATTCATAACAAGACACTGGATGGGGTTTGTTCATAACGTGAATTAATTTTCAGTGTTATCACTGTCAGTTACTACCAGGTAATATCTCGAATTTCCTGTATGGGCAAATAGATTTGTATTGTTCTTCTAAATGCCTTTGAATCATTCATGCAACATTTAATAGGACAAACTCTAAGCATAGACAAAGAAGGTACAGCGATAAGGAAATTTCTTCATTGCAAGTTACCAGAGAAAAGTCTTTTTCTGTTGAAATTATTAGCTTCATCCAGCTAATATTTATAGAGAAGTTTTAATGACTGGTAAAGTGAAGTGTCTTGTAACTAGGCTGGTTCTGGCCTAAATTATATTCACAAAAGGTTTCCTGACATTTTTGTATGTTACATGAGCCATCTGGATTTTCTTTTTATGATTTATAGTGATTGCATATTTTTGCTCCTCAGTTTAAAAGAAAAGAAAAAATGAATTCATGTCTAGTTCTAGACAGAATTAATAATAAAATCAATAAGGAACAATTCAAGTTTAATGTCTATTCTGCTAAAGATTAATCCCTAAGAAGATTACAATTTTATAACAAAACAGATGAAATTAAAAATTTCTCCAGAATTATATTGTCCCATGCAAATGGTTTGCTAGAGTTCACTGTATCCCCAGATACATAAACTCCATAGTTTGCAGCAGTGACCTGTACACCAAAAACTCATCATGGGTTTTATCCCTCCCTTAAGTACCCACATAAGAGGAATTAGCTGCAGTGCTGTGGCACCTTGGCACCTCAGTATCAATCAAACTCCTCTTCCAGGCACAGCCCCAGTAAGCTGGAGACGATGCCTCCCTTTGCAGATCAGGCTTACACAACCCACTGCAAGTGGGAACAGCAAAAGAAGCAATTCAATTATCCTGGTTTCCACATAAGAAACCAACAACACAGGAAAATAAGGAAAATTGTATGAGGGGTCCTTGGTAGAGAGGGGATCTGAACTGGGATTGTGGAAATTCAGTTGGTGTTGGGTGCAACTGTACAGACCTCGTTTTTATTACTAAATAAAAGCAACTGCCTTGTTATCATGGTGAGCAGCTCTCATCTGTATTGAACTGTAGGGTTCACAATATAACACAAGGCAAAGTTTTCTTCTGCTAAGCAGAAATTAAAACCTTCTGGGTAATGCCTCCCAAACTACTCAGCACAGGCAGGAAAATTTCCCCCAGTTTTCACCATGGATTTGTTATTGTAGCTCCACAACATGGAGCTGAATGACCTAAAAGCATGTTAATGCTGCTGCAGGACACATTAAAGTCATACAACAGCATTTTCCCTGAGTGGGTGTATTCAGCTCACTTAATAAAGATTATGAGTGACTGCACCCTTTTTTTGGCTATGACACAACTCAAGGATAGAGAAATTTAATAGCATATTAGTCATCTGCCCAGAGGTAAAGTATTTCATAATGAACTGAAAAGCCAGAAAATTCTGTCTATGTGTGTGTTTTAATATTACTCTGTTCATACTAATGAAATTTATGCAAAGCACCACAAAAACTGATGAGTGTACATCCATAACGTGACTGAAAGACATTGCAGATTGTGTTAGGGTGAGGTATTAAATTATTTATTACATGTCAAGTTTGTTTTTTTCTTTTAATTGCTTTCCTGGTATTTTAAAATTATTTCTGCTGTTTAGTATGAAGTTATTAGCATAAAGATGAAGGAAAGTCACATTTTTGTCCCTGCTGCACTGTGTGCCTTGCCCAATGAAGAGGGTAAAGACAGGAATGTTCCAAAACATCCGTAGGGAGAAAATTTTGCACTTTTTTCCTCTTTTAAAAAACATTAGGCAAGCTAGATGCGCGTACAAGTGAGGGGAACCAGGGAAGGACGTGGTGATTCAGAGGACTGGCAGTGGAATAAAGAATATGAAGAAAAAGGGTTTTGCTTGCAGGCGTAAGGATGAGTGCTGGCACGGCCGAACTGCTTGCTCACCTTTGGAGCCCACAGCCCTGAGGTTTGCCCTGTGTACGGTGTGGGTGTCGGGCTTGAGGTGGGTGATGTGGGGACCCCATGACCACAGCTGAGCCTACCCTTATCCCTGCCCACAGATCACCAAGGTGACACTGTTGGTGAGCACCAGAAAGGTGGGTTTCCACTTTCTTGGACTTAGCATAGCTGTCTACACTTCTGTGCTGTCAACCTTGTGCCAAGGAGGAATGGGAACATGCCTTTTACATCCAGCTGGGACTGGAAATCAGCTGAGGGTCCAAAAAGCCCAGAGCAGACAGGAGATCTGCAATCCTGACTCCTTCACATGAGAGGAAGTTCTCCCGTTCTTCCTCAGCATGTGTGATACCAGTGCTCCTCAAATCCTCTGAAGAACAGAGCTTGGGAGCATCCTTGTGCCTGGTGAGCCCCTAATTCTTCCTATGGAAACAGCTGCTCATTTTGGGTTTTTGCTGGGGGCTTGAGGAATGAGAGGTGGCTCCCTTCAGCTGGAATGCCTCCCCCACTGGAGAATTACTCACAGTGTCTGGGTGCCAGCCAGGAGCCGGATGGCAGGGTACTGCCTCACAGGTCTAGTGCTCCTCCTGCAAGTACAGATCTGTGAAACCTGGCACATTCCCTGCCCTTGGGAACAGCAATCTCCCAGCTGGGCTACCACACATGCTGGAGACCAGGAATGTCCACCACCTCACCACGCCTTCAGCTGAAACTGTCTGGTACATGGTCAGCAACAAGCTCACAGGATGTTTCTTGTGGCCATTGGTTGCCTGTGAGCGGGGAGAGAGAAAAAGGGATAAAAGACAAAAAACTAGCAGTTTGGCTAGCAGTATTTTAAAACTTGTTGTGAGTGCCTTGGAACTAGACAATAAACTGATGTCTTTAGATTTAATTTTCTGGGTTTCGATTGAATAGTTTTTAATAAGATTTTTACCAGTACGTGTGTTGTTGCATGAGAACCTAGTGACTATTGAGTATTTTAAAACCTACAGTGATTATCAAGTTTTCCTCCAATCATCTTCAGTGAAAGCTTTATTCCTGTTGGCAGTGTGTAACCAAGAAGAGGTTAAGAAAGCCTGAAAGAGCGTCTTGTTCATATTGAGCACAAAGCTTTACAATGAACAGCTGAAAATTGTTTTAAGGAATGAACAGTAAAAGCTACAGACCCAAAAAAATGGGCAAGTACTACAGGCAGCTCTGCACAAGCTTATGTCAGAGGTGTACTTAAATGTATTACTGGACTAAGGTATGACAGTACAAATTATCTCCCTGCTACCAAAATCAAGATTCCTATATCAGCTCACATGTGTTTGATGTCTTAAGCCCAATGCGATTTTGATTTATTAAAATTGATGTATAAAAATTAAGGATAAAATATAGATAATATATTTATGTCTTTGATCAATTTATTTAAATGGGTTATATACAAACAAGAATACCCTTGCTCTCAATCACCACGACCATACAGCTCAAATATCTATTTTTTAATTGTCTAGAATGCACCTTTTGGTACAAGCATGCTTGATAGACCCAAAAAGCTCTTTTTAGCTGATTCTGAATTTTTTTTTAAATCAACTCTCTGCATTTTTATTATTTTTTCAAGCCATGCTTAACATTAATGACCTTGTAAGGTTGAATGCAAAGGTTTTGTTTGCTTCAAGTTTTGAGGCTTGCAGAAAATGTGTTTGCAAAGATGATTGTCTTGGCCCTGAAAAAGTCTTATGTATGAAATTTCAGAGAACTTGAAATTTTTTCTTTTCCTAGTGAGAGCAAAGCATATTCACTTACAAGGCAGAAGACAGAATTCTTTGTCTTGTTGAAAATCACCTTTCTGAATGCATGCCTGGGTAAATGAATACTACAAATTGGTCTTTCCAGAAACCAATGGAAAAACCTCTAACAATGTAAGAAATTTATTGCTTTTCATGTTAGCATGATATTTATGGAGTTCTAATGCACTTGTTGCTGCTTTAGAACAAGTACATATGGTACATTTTACTTAACTGTAAGGAAGTTTGCTTTTCTGATTTTTAATTACAGTTGTGTAGAAACAGTCCCAAAACCAGATCTGTGCAGCATCAAAGCACCATGCTACAAAGGGCCTGAGTTTATTATGTATTGACTAAAATCAGAGATAAATCTGTCTGAATTCAAACAGAACTGATATTTGCCTATGCTTCTCTTACTGCTTACTATCAAACATTATTTAAAAATTATGCACTCCTACTTACCTAAACTGCTTTCATGTCACATTATTGATTGTTTTGCAAAATCTCTCAGTTGATTTGGCTGGCAGGATGCTAGGGAAACTCAGAGATAAAGTACAATCCCCTAAGTGGTTTTCTTCAGGAATTAAAGAGTTATTTTCCTTACATTGCCTAAAACAAAAGTGTGATTTCTGGGGCTCACATTTTGCAAGTCAAAACTCAGCTTTTCTGTAATGTTCCTCCTGATTTATGATTTTAAGGATGATTAAAAAATAAACAACACCTTTTTTTCCTCCCAAGCATACATACAAATGTGTGGTTCATAATTTTTTCAATCTCATTTTTTGAAATTTGCTTCATATTGGTTTTGTTCTGTCCGAAAATAGATCATGATAACAACAATACACCCACGTTCCTTTTATAAAAATTATTTCAATGCCTAATAAAAACGTAATAATTGAAAAAGAGAAACTTCTCCATTTGCAAAGAAATCTTCAAAAGCCATGTGAGATATCAACCACACATGATGAAATTTATTTATAAAGAAAGCATATTTCAAGCTTCCACAGAATTTCACTGAAAAAATGAAAGCAGCTGGTGATGCCAGAGTGGGCAATGTAAACACATTTATGTGGATAGGTCACAGTATATTCATACATACAGAGTAATGAGAAAGTATGAACAACCTCCCCAGGAAAGGCCAAAGATTTTGTGGAGACTTTCGTATCTCACCCCACCAATAATTTATAAACAGGAGGGAAGAAAAAGACTTAAACAAGTTATGTAACCCAGTCTAACAGAGTCTCAGACATTACAAACCATAACTGCTTTTATAAAGGATCCCATAGCAACTTGAATTATTTCTGAAATGTCTGTTAATAATGTCTGTTATAAATTAGGTTAAATGTAATGTCAGGTTTTTTAAGCATCAATATGGTCTCATGAGTCATTCCTACACATCCAAGCAACCTGTTTTTAGTGTAAAGGGATGGTAGACTGATTCACTGCAATTGTACCTCCTTTGATTTTTTTTAAAAATAAAATTACTACTTTGCTTACCGTGTGCCTACTTGTTAGGTGAGAAGGAATATGTCCTAAAATGTTATAAATTAAAGCAGGAATATGAACTTCAATTGCAGTATTACATAGTCTTACAGACAATTATGGAGATCTGTCAAATGGAAAAATACGCAGAGTTTTTTCATAAGGCCTAAACAGGAACACTCTTTTTCACTACAGCAGAACATGTAACATACTAAATGTGATAATTGTGATATTGGAAAATGATGAAATAAAGAAGACCTAAAGTGCAAATGAAAAAATAAGATGTCAGAAAAGAAGAGGATACATTTATTTTTTGACAAGCGTTTGACCTCCCCTATAAGAGCATTCACACGTCTGTATTGCTGTGGGTGATTCTGAATGGTCTATACAGAAAAAGGAATCAAACAATAACTAACTAAATAACTAATT
>VYZT01025094.1:0-17475 GCA_013400735.1 Pomatostomus ruficeps
ACCAAAATACATAGGTATTTACATGTAAACAAGTATCTGGAAAAATATTTATGTTGAACATAATGAAAGGAAGTGTTAGGCATGACAGAGAGATGAGACACATATAGATTTATCTCAAACTAAGTTTTGGACTGAAAATCTGTGTATTCACAATGTCGACAAAGCAATGGACTTTCATTACACAAGGTACTGATAACAGTGAAGCTGATTGGCTGGCGTTAAGAGTGGCTTTTAGTTAAGCAGTGAGATTCATTGCTGCTTCAAGCAAAAATACTGAATTCTAAAAAGCAACAAAAAGTTTTATTGTGCAGTAACATTCAAAAATAAATAATTTACCCGATAAAAAAGCAATTTCTTATCAGGGATTTTACTGTTTTCTGTACTTGAGTAAAATACCTGAATTTATGTGAATAAAACTCTCCTTAATGACTAAGGGACTGATTTCCTAAAATGACTGATAATTTGTGATACTTTTCATGGAATTTAATGCCTTTCATATGTAAAATCTGTAAAATCACTGTAAAATCATATTTACAACCTTACTTTGTTTGGATATGGTACTATTTTTTTTAGTTCCAAAGGTAGAAACATAATATAATAAAGCAGTTGCTTCTTTTTCGGATCTCTATAACCTTTGTGCTTTCTAAATAAAGTAATTAGTTGTCTAACTTTTTACTATTTAATTTTTTCAAACATCGGATAAGTTATTTTCTTGGTACTGACCTAAGCATCAGCTGAGAGCATTTGCACTTCAGTTTTTGAAATAGGATTAACATTTCAATAGGATTTCATTATTCCACAGAAGCATTTCTGTAGCAGCAGTGCTTATAAATACTATTGTTATAGATTTGACCTCTCAGCTGTGATCTTTGTGTTTAAAAATTTCAAATTAAGTTATTCTAGATCACTCTTCAGTAAGACTTTTCCCGAACAAGTTCACTGAAACATACACAGAAACTTCATAAAGAACCTAACTTTACGCTTCTGAAGTACAAGATTAAGTGGTCACTCAGTGCTGGAGACTAATGTCCAATGTATTACAAATCATAGTAAAAATATCCTGAGTTTTTCCTGAGCATGTTCTTCTCAACAGTATTACAACAAGTTTTGCTAATTCCAATGACTCATCGCCAAGTTTGGCCTTTTAAATTTTTTCTATGGATTCTGTCTTCCATTCTAATAAAGGTAACATTTTTTTCCAACCTCCAAAGCTTTTGCTAAGGTTAATTGCAGAGGGGCAAAAGTTCTGTGCTAGGCAGAATGAGAAAAAATAAATGCAAACAGATATAAACTCAAGAGTAAAGCAATATAATTAGCCACAGAGTAATTTTTATCCCACAGGAAATTATTTCACTTCCAAAACCAGGATTTTTTTCCTACCCATATATCAAATCATCCAGTTGACTCAGGGTATTAGCAACATTGCTTACAATCTCCCAGATTATGAAATGAATTATTGATGTTGAAGTTTCTCAGCAATATTCTATAAACCTTATTCAGGCTGGTTTGGGTTTGGTTTTTTTTACTGTAATTTAATATAGTATTGTTTTTCTTGTGTTTTCCTTTTGAAACTGGCTTAAGATGTAGTATATTGTACTCTTGTACAATGGTTGGTGATTTGCTATTGGTTTCTAGGTGTGTAATATTTTTATATATGTGCTATAATCATAGTAACAGTTTATTTAGGGCAAAGAGTGCTGCGGATTTGCAGTCAAATAAATGTAGAGTCCTATTGTTAAAGATAGGTAATGGAATGTCCTGAACTTGAAAGGAATCATATCAGTCAGGTTCACTTGTTGCACAGTGAATCCATCAGATTGATTAAAAATACTTGAGAGAATCTTGAGATGCTATATGTGAATAAACTGTGCAAGCTTTCATGTGTTTATATCTTTCTCTGTGTTATTCCCATTTTTGATTACTAAAGATCCTTTATGAGTTTGTGGAATCTAGAAGGTGGAGATTTTAAAAATGAATGGATTTTGAAATCTAACCTCATCCTATGTAGAAGTGATCTACTGCATATAATATTGGAAATTCTGGCTGTTTAAACATCAAAGAATACAGTACTGTTTTGTGTTGCAGAATTATCCAGTTAGCAAACACGTTTTCATCTTGGTGCAACTTTACATTTTGTGAGACCTTCTACAATAATCTGACTACTGCTGTGAGTTCTGTTCATGTCTCACATAATATGTGGAGTCAGACAGGCAGCAATGATCAGTGAGTTCAGCTCAGGAGACATGATGAGAATAGATAAATAAAATTAAATAAAACCCAGTGGAATAGGGTAGTTTGCATTGTGTCAGTTTCAAAAAAATATCCCTTAAGAGCCAAAATTCATTAAAATCTTAATTTGAATGCATTTTCCCACCTTCTGTCATAAAAGTTGACTTACAACTCACATTCTGCTGTGTTGAAAAATCTTCTGGTTTATGTTGAGTCCATTTCTGACTGATGCTGTATACCCTGGCAGGATTGCAATGAGCTCCAGATATTCAGCAACTGAAACATTCTTGGTTTAAACCCATGTGCTCCGCAAACACAGACCGTGTCCAGGTATCATATCCTGGCTGCCTGCATTCAGGACCACCTGGAGGACATGGCATCAATTTGATGAAGGCTCTTAAAGAGTTTCACTTATATGCCAAACAAAGATGGTTTGGTGTGAAATTGTATGTGATACCTCCTTCATAGGTATATTTATGGGTTTTTGTGTTGACTCCAGGCATCTCCAAGGGTGGTACAACCAGGGTAACGCAGCCTAATCTGAACAAGCTGGTGGGCATGGTGTGAGATTGCACCAAGCGGCACAGCATGGTTCTATCCACAGCTGATGTTCTTCATCCCTACAGCTGTACTCATCTTAGTTTTTTCAGCCTTGGAGATTCATTCCACCAAGCCAGCAAGCTCAATATTAAGGATGAGTTAAGTGCAAACAGAGATATTTAGGTTTATAAAGAAGCAAGAATGGATCAAAAATTTGTATTGTGTCTTGTGCTAATGAAGGTGAAAAATGAATACAAGGCCATCTTTGAGCATAAAGCTTCATTAGAACATAAGGCCTCATTAGAATATAAGACAGTTGAAGCTGGGTGGTGTTTAATTTTTGGACATTTCCTAATATCACTTAAAAATTTCTTCTATTTTTTTATCATTAATCTTATTAACCTTTTATTATCTTTGACAGTGTTATTTTTCTTTATTATTAGAAAGGTAATGATATACAAAATTAGCATCTACTCATTGTTCTTTCTTCTGGACCTATACCTCCATCTCTAAACTTATTTTCAGAAGGCATAGAAGAACATTCTTAACATTTTGGTTTTCTTTTTAATTGTTGCCTTCTCAAGACTAGACAGGACATGAAAGGCAGTACCTCTTAATAGAAAGAACATCTTAATGAACTGTTGAAGATCAATCAACAAGTAAAAGGAAGGTATTGTGATCTCTGATTGAGGAAAATTTTTCTATTCAACCTAATAAGAACGTATTGAAGGTCTAATGTCTGAATAGCGGTTACTGTATATTTAGTGAGAATAGCAGTCTTTGGATATGTAACAAGAAACATAGGTGGATTAATTCCTCAGCTGATATTCTAGAACAATTTATATTACTGGGATTTGTTTTGAAGGTTAAATGCTTGTAGTGGGTTGATGTTGGCTGGGTTCCAGGCACCCACTAATGCCATTCTGTCACAACCCTCTGCAGCTGGACATGACAAAGAAAATAAAACAAAGGGTTCATGGGTTGAGATAAGGACCAGGAGAGATCACTCAACAAATACTGTCATGGACAAAACGGAATAGAATGAGAGATATGAATTAAATTTATTGCTAACAAAATCAGAGCAGAATAATGACAAGTAAAACAAAACCTTAAAAACACCTTCTCCCTACCCCTCCCTCCTTTCCAGCTTTACCTCCTCCCCCAGCAGTTCTAGGAGACCGGAATGGGGTTATGGTCAGTTCCTCACAGGTTGTTTCTGTTGCTGCTCAGGGAGAGGAGTCCTTCCCTGCTCCGGTGTGGGGTTCCTCCCACAGGAGATAGTTCTCCATACATTTCTTCAATGTGAGTCCATCCCATGGGCAACAGTCGTCCCCAGACTGCTGCAGTGTGGATCACTCTGCCACAGGGTGCAGTCCTTCAAGAACAGGCTGCTCCAGAATAGGCTTCTCTTGCCTTGGACCTCCCTTGGGTTCACAGCCTCCTCTAGGCATCCACCTGCTCCGGCACAGGGTTCCTCCACAGGCTGCAGGTGGATCTGGATTTCTGCTCCACCATGGACCTCCATGGGCTGCAAGGGCACAGCTGCCTCACCATGGTCCTCACCATGGGCTGCAGGGGAATCTCAGCTCCAGCGCCTGGAGCATCTCCTGCCCCTCCTTCTGCACCGACCTTGGTGTCTGCAGAGCTGCTCCTCTCAGCCCACTCTACTCTGGCAACAATCACAACTGTACAATAACTTTATATTTCTTTGTTAAATATGTTATCACAGAGGTGTTACCACCATTTCTGATTGTCTCAGCCTTGACAGCAGCACATCCATCTTTGGAGCGGCCAGGAATTGGCTCTGCTGGACATGGAGAGAGCTTCTGGCAGCTTCTTACAAAGCCTCCTCTGTAGCCCCCTGGTACCAAAGCTTGGCCATGCAAACACAATACAATGCTATAGCTAGAGGCTGATCTAAATATAAAGAATTCTTTGGGTAGAAGGATGCAGAGAGTTAATTTTGAAGTGTTTATTTAACTGAACAGGCATAAACTTAAAATCAGATCTAGTAATTTTTTTAATATGGTAATGTTTTAATTGTTACAATGAAATACATATTTTTATGCATTAAAATTATTCATAAAGATTTCCTGGACAGAACACAATTTGGAATGAAATATATGGAACTTTCACTTAATAATTTTGTTGCAGATTTTGTGGGGGTTTTTCAGTAATATTTAAGAGCTTGAGGAATCCAGAAGTCATTTTTACAGGGAAAACCAAAGTATTCTCATTTTAGGCCACTTTGAAATTTGTTTTTATTCTTTGGGTTGGCTAAAAAACATTAATTGTCCAGCTCTAGATTTATGCAGTTGCTTATGTACTTTCCCAAAATGAAGTTTTATGTCTTTATATGTATATATGTGTGTGTGTGTAAACATGTGTGTATTAGGTTCCTGGTAATGAATAATGCTTTCCTGCTAAGTGTACAAAGAAATGTATTCAAAGAGCATACTAATGATCAAATTCTTCTTCATA
Organism: Pomatostomus ruficeps; assembly: GCA_013400735.1. Classification (NCBI taxonomy): domain Eukaryota; kingdom Metazoa; phylum Chordata; class Aves; order Passeriformes; family Timaliidae; genus Pomatostomus; species Pomatostomus ruficeps. Next base: position 5,251 of record VYZT01025094.1, read on the forward strand.
CTTGTGAAGAAGATCAATTTTCAATAAAAGATAATTGGTTTTGTTTAATAACTTACCTACGCAAATGCAAAATGTTTCTGAAAATTCTATTTCAGTTCTATAGGGTTATATGATGAAAATTCTCATTGGAAGGTGCATTTCAAAGTTTATGAACAAAAAAAGGTGCCTATAAAACCTAAAAAATGTTATTTACAATTTCAGTGGACCGATCATTCTGCAACCATAAACTAAATAGAGAAATGTGGGAAAAATACACCCTATCTTTTTAGTTGTTATCTGTTCCAAGTAGCAGTTGAGTGAATAAACTGTGGCTTTACGATGCCAGTGACATGTACAGTTTCTGTTCTTTCTTCCACTCACCTACCTCTGATTGACAATGTAGTTCCCCTATGAACTGCAGAAATCTAATGATAGAGCACTTAAAGTTACCATTTGAATTTTTATCCCTACAGTCCAGGTTGAAGAGAAATGTTAATGACAATTATTCTGTGCAGAGAAATTAGAGAACTACAGTATGTTTTCAGATAATGTGCTCACGAGAGAACCAGTTGCCTGATGTCCCTCTGCAGGTGCATGGTATTGTGGACTTTGGATTTGGAGCCAGCTTTCACTACAGTGCTTCGGTGCAGAAACTGGAGAAGCAAGCAGCTAGACAGATCATGTGATTCACCTGTATCAAAGATTCCAAACGCATTGAAAAATACTAATTAAAATCAGAGTAAAACTCATGCAGATTATTTTGGGGTTGAAGCAGTCAAGAATCATGGATAGAGCAAATGAAAAGAACTTCTAGTTGGAGATAATGTCACATGGAATAATAATTTGAGAAGTTGAATAACATCCTTTGGCAATTTCAGAAAAGTTCTTTTTTTCATCTCTCCACTGTTCTTATCTTTCCCTTACTGATTTCTGAACTAAAGACTTTTTAGGCTATTTTAGGAACTACATCTTTTCTTTACAAGCTCATTTTAAGCTTGTATTTCTGCTGCTTTGGGCACCCTCTCTTAGTCTCCCAAATTTGTTTTCCAGGTGTCACCATCACCTCTACAGCATTTAAAACTTTGGCATAATATAATATAATAGAAATTAATGGAAACTTAGTTGCACATTTAGGAAAAAAGATTGAAGATGCCAGATTATAATTTATTTCCTTATATAATGTTACCGAGTAATAATTTGTTTTATTCAGCTCAGGAAATCTTCTACATGTGATATTAAGCATATCTCTATTAGTGCAAACCTTATACTTTAGAATATTGAAACCGTGATGAGATTCATCTTTCTTTATTTTTACTACATTCCTGTGTCAATTTATTCACCTAGTGGTTGATTAATTTTAGAATGCACACAACTATTTTTGCCAGGGAAATACTATAATAATTCATAGAATCATAGAATTTTAAAGTTTGGAACAGACATCTAAGATCATCAAGGCCAGCTGTTAAACTCTGGAAATATTATCAAGTTTAGATTGATTATACACATTGAGCTTCTAACACTGCTAACCATATTTCTAGAAATACTACAAGATAGTTTTCAATAATTGAGTTAATATAGTTGTGTTTTAAATCACAGATTAAAGGTCTTGCTTGCAGCAGGTGTATCTTTACAGTCATGAGTGTAGTTATGTCCACTTCATGGGAGAGGAGGGGAAAATACATCTAGATATGTTGGAATAGTCTTTTGCATCCTTAATACTAATTTTTCCAATTGTTTTATTTCATCTAGTTTCCTAATTATTCCTTTAGATTTCCTTTATGCAGTTGAATACTTACGCATATATTTAATGTTGAGCTTGTGAATTGAGAGTTCCGTGAAGGCAGTGCAGCTCATTGTGTGCCTTAAGCAGCACTTTCTATCATAAGACATAGTACTTGTATGTTTCTCATATGATTCAAGAATTCAACAAAAATTGAGTGAAAATATGTCCTGTGACCAATCTTGAAAAATGTAAAGACTTTAGATTATCTGCAGACTCAAATCTGCACAGAGATGTGCATCAATTAACTAGTTGTAAGTAAGAATTTCCCAAGACTCTGTTCAGTAAATTTACCATTTCATTACCTTGCAAATTTTGGAAAACTTCATACAGCCCTACTTCAGCCCTAGTGGATAGGAAAAGTAAGTAAAGCAAGGCTAGAATTACTGGTTCTTTTCCCTTCTCAGTGCAAAAGAATTTTTAATAGTTCATGGCTCTGTCTCTGAGGTTTTTTTGGGGTTTTTTTGGTTTTTTTGAAGATTAGAATGATGGATAATTTACATTTGGGAGAGTTTTTCAAATCTAATATTCTCAAAAATGAGATTTTAATTTTTTTAATGGTTATTTTCATATCATTACTTCAACATAAGCCTCCTTAGGTTTCCCTCATGCTTTCCTCCATTCAGTATTACTTTTGAATTTAACTAATGTATAGCATTTAATAAGCATAAAACCTTTTTAAGTATAGTTAAGATGTAGAGTAAAGGTGATGAAGCTTTAGTTATTGTAACACATGCCTCATTTTCTTTTACAGCCTGGTACATCTCTGCTTATCACTACTTCGAGCTTATTTTCTTTTTAGTGTTTTTTCTGGACATGTTCAATTCACTTCTACTAAAATATTGTTTCAAGTCACACTTCAAGAGGCAAACTGGATTCTGAGAAAGTTACTTTTATTTTTTCAGTGAATGGGGTTATATGCTCCCTGCTAGCCCAAAGCTCTTTTTTAAGTATTTTGTTTTTAGTATCTTTTTGTTTTACACATAGTGACTGATAATTTTAGAGCAACCTTTCATAAGCACCTTTTTATATGAGGATGTTACCAGTGGGAGAGTTTCACATAGCCTGGAAGGTTTTACTTAATATATTTGTCATGTAGAGAGAAAGTGACTTCATGAAAACATCAACAGATGTTTTGTCTTCAGGTTTAAAATATGCCTTAGAGAAGCAGGACTGACTCCTTGTCTCCAAAGAGTTTTTCCAGTCACTTTATTTCTAATATACTTCTAAACTATATTGTAAATTCTGCATTGTAGTGACACACCCTCTACAATTTGAGTTACAGAAAATGTATTTTTTAGCAATCATCATTGATTTTAAATTATAGGCCATTGGCTAAACCCAGAGTGTTTCATCACAGATATGCAAGCATAGCCATGATGGCAGCAGCAAGTCTCCAGGTTTAGTATGCAGTGTAATGCACTTCTAGAGAAAATTCTCTGATTGTCTCAAATTCTGTGCTTGTTTCAGTTCATAGAGTGTTTGGTATTCACCACATAATGCTCCTTCTCTAATTTACTTATGTGGACAGCCTTGATTGATTTTTGACACTCTGCAAGTAGGATATAATAGGATATAATTGCTTTGTACTCTTAAGCTATAAAATGTGTTGATTAACACACGTGGTGGCTGGGGATATTGCAGTATTCATCACCCCTGTGGAATGAGCAGTGGGTCTTTGCTGACCTGGCAGTCAACAGTCCCATGGGAAAGGTTCAGCCTCCACTGCTCCCTGGAAGCATTGTCTTCTGTGCTGCCAAGTTACCATCCTCCATTTACCCAGTTTTCTTCCTTGAGATTTTATACCTTTTCATATGACTGCTTTTCCTTTTTAAGCCTTGAGCTGTTAACCAGTGCTGCTTCAAGAATTTTATCTGTGTCTAGAATTTAGTCTTTCCTTTTTTGCATGAATACTAGTCTATATATTTTATTATAACTTTTGTTACAAAGGAGCAGTTTTCTCAGAAGATTCAGACAATGTTGCACAACTGTGCTATTGTGTCATTATGCAGTGGATCACAATCGATGAACATCCAGGAGAATATTAATGCCAACCTACCTGCCTGCAAATCTTCCTCATGCACTCTTCCATCAGGATCTCAGCTTTCACACAAACATTCTCTGGTTCAGCATGCTTTGCTTTCTTGCCCTACATTTTTCTGTTTTCACTTCTTACAGAAATGATTTCCAAATTCATCTCTCACATTTCCACATCTCTTTCTTTACTGTGCTTTTTCCTATATTACTCTTTCCAACTCCTCTTCCCAAAAGCAGCAACTGCTTTGACTGCCCAGCAGAGCCAACAACACAGGGCTACAGGAAAGCAGGACTGCTGCTGCCCATGTGTGCTGTCCTCATCACATCTGTGGCTCTCAGATCAGCTGACTGGTACTTTTTGAAGCATAAACAAACACATCTGCCTTGCTGCAGGGAATTGGAGCCTGAATCCTGCTGCAACCGTCACTCAGACAGAGCAGTATCTGAGGATTGGCTTACTAGGGTTTTCCTCCTGAAGGAGTTTGAGGACCCACTCTCCCTGTGTTACACCTTGTTTGGTTGCTGTCCAGGTCCTGCACTGATTCTAGTTTCAGGGACTATTTCAGTACTGGTAAGCAAGGTCTGCTTCTTCATACTGGGGCCTCTTGCAGCTGTTACTGGCAGCAGGAGTCCATCACAGTGTGGCACTGGTGTGCCCTAGGATAGGCTGCTTAGGGGTCCACAAAACAGAAAGTTTTTTGTACTGGTTTTCCTTGGGCAGCTTCTCTTCATTTGAGAGCATTTAGACTGGAAAACCAGTCTGATCTCGTTTAAAATCCCTGAAACTTACAGCATGGATATATATAAGGAGCCTCAGCATCAACTGCATTGATTCAGGATCTCTTTCTGTTCTGCCTCATCACATGTGCCTTTTGTGTCCTGGTTTCAGCTGGGATAGAATTAATTTTCTTCTTAGTAGCTGGTGCAGTGTTAATGTTTTGGATTGACTATGGGAATGATATTGATAAAACACTGATATTTTAGTTGTAGCTAAATAGTGCTTTCCCTAAATCGAGGACTTCTGCCTGTCTGGTACTCTGCCAGCAAAGAGGTACACAAGAAGCTGAGAGCAACCACGGCCAGGAGATGTGATCTGAAGTGGCCAAAAAAAAAAAAAACCAGCCATGGCAAAGAAATATTCCATACCATAGAACATCATGCTTGGAATATAAACTGTGGGGAATCAACTGGGAGCTGCCAGTTGCTGCTCAGCGACAGGCTGGGCATCAGTCAGCAAGGGGATGAAGAATTGTATTGTTTCTCTTGGATTTTATTGCATACTGTCTCCTTTCCATTACTAGTATTATATTATACTTCAATTATTGAACTGTTCTTACCTCAACCCATGAGTTTTGGCTTTTTTTTCAAGTCTCTTCCCCATGCCTGGGGGCTGGCATGGGGTGGAAGAAGCAGGTTGTGAAGGAGGGTTGATCAGGTGGCTGAATGGTAAATAGTTGCAAGTTGAGGTTAAACCATGGCAACTTGCTAATACAAACATGCTTAAAATTTCACCACTCTCTTCTGAGTTAGTCAGACACAGTGGACAAGGCATGGATCCTTTGAATTTATCCTTTTCTGCTCTGCTGCAGCAGGAATTTCAAACTCACCCTCCTCCTTCTATCTCCAATTCAAATATACTTCCGCTTTTCTAAAACAGCCCAATGACCCTAACATAAGCACTGAATTGAAAATTTTTCACGTTTCTCACTGTTGGTGTATGCATTACTAACATCTCAAATAGAAGTTTAGTATTGAGATGCCCTAGCTAATGTTCAGCACCTCTAGCAATGTAGGTACCCAGTATAGGCTACTTCGAATTGCTTTATGATGGTTTTGAACTGCTTTAATTCAGTTAAATTTCTGTACACAGATGTCTTTTCTATATCAGCTACTACAAATTATATCCATAAATTTAAATACAAAGTAGGATGAAAAGTGGGGTAAAGATCTTCAATGCAGCTTGTAGCATGATTTTTAAAATAAATAGTGAAATATTTCCTAAGTATTGACTATTGAACTATTATCTTTTATCTTCCAAAAGGGTGATGAAAAATTTATTTTTAAAAAAGTGCTATTTTGTAAGAAAGGTACATTTGGAAGTAGCAACAGCTAATTTTCAAAAATCAAGAATATTCTAGGCAGTTTTTTCTTTCTTTTTTACTTCTATTTCCATTTCTCGTAGTACTGTCTTCGTTAACAGTGATTGCATTCTTCTAAGCCTCAAGCTGTGACCTTAAAGATCATGTATAAGACTAATAGGCCTTCTTTAATGCTATCAGTCTTTGCAGGATAAGAGCTATACTTTTAATTAAGTAACACATTTCATGAGCTAAACATCCTCAAATTCCAATAAAAAAAAAGTTACAAAATTAAAATTTAGAGAATAGGTCTGAAAAATGTCATTGTTTGTATCTATGGAGAATTTTAAGTTTCATGACATTATTTGCATAACCTCTATAGGGCAGGAAACATGCAAATTGCAGATTGGACTAATGTTATTCTTAGAGACAAAACTAACTCAAACTTCAGGTAAAAGAATTGTATTAAATTCTAGTCACAACCTCTTTAATTACAGCAGTACCTGTAAATTTTTTCAGGGGGAAAGGAATTGCCAAGTAGTTTCAAAAACTCCTGTTTCCTTTTTGTGGAAGAATAATGAAAAGTGTGAATCACATTTTGCACATAATTTAATGAAATCCTTCATTAGTGAGAATTGACATTTGTATTCCATACTAAACAAGTCCTTTATGCATGGAAAGTAGCTCTCTTAATTTGTTTAAAATTGCTAGGAGTCTATTACCTTTGTGGGATGAATACTGATTGCTATGCCATTGGTATTTTCACAACCAAATCAGTTTCAAAGATTACATTCAGTGTGTTAAACCAATTGCTGGAAGAGAATATAGCATTTTTTTCAGTACTACTATCAATTAAAATCTACTCCTTCTGTAATCCCACAGCTGAACAGACAGGAATGTTATTTATAGGAGATGCAATAATGCAGGTCAGTAAACATTCACTTTTTTTCTGCAGACATTTATTTCGTACTTGCTTTTATTTCAGTAACTAACTTCACATTACAAATAATTTTTTCCCTATCATATCTGTTTTTAGGTTAACGGTATAAATGTAGAAAGTGCTACCCATGAAGAAGTGGTAAGTCATTCCACTTTGATTTTTTAATGGTGTACAGAATATCTTATGTCCAAACTGTTCTGTTTCTAACTTTGTTTCAAATGAATTTACTCTTTTTTACTGTAAAGACAGTGCTATAGTCAGATTTTTCATATATTTGATTATTAAAACTTTTCCAGGTTTTTAATTCAGTTTTGGAATACAATTTACTGCAATGTTTGGTCTAACCTGTAACAATTTATTGAATAGTGGTCAGGTTTTACTGATTTGTTTCATTTATCAGATTGACTGTATGAGGACAAAGCCATACATGCAGTACTTTACCAGTCTGCAGTGCAAGGCCATATAGATAAAAATTGTTACCCCCTGTTGCCTGTTTATTGGCAGTTATCACTTGATTCACTGACAACTGTATCTCAGAACAGCATCCGTAGGAAACATAAATGAGATGGGCTTTGACAGTCTTATCGGCAAGGCAGAAATTACACAGGCCAAGAAACTGAACTTGCTTTTATTACTTGAAAGTGATCTCTCTAGGTCAAGATAAAGTGCAGCTGCATGATCTCACAGTCCTTTTTTTAGTATTGATTATTACCATCAAGCTGGATCTCTTACAAACAATGTCAGTAAAGCATAGTCAGATCTGTTGAGTATTGGTGAACTGCTCTCCTGCTGCTTGTATTGTTATTGCACAGAAAAAAAATTAAACTTTCTGAAAGTTACTTCTCACAAAATGGTATGTTACTTCCCCTAAAGATTATTCGTAAAAAACAGTAAGTGTTCCATAACTGTCAATGTAACACAGCAGAGGTGAGGAATGAGAGAGAAATGTATAGTCCTGCTCCTTGCCCTGTACATGGGACTTCAGTAGAAGCATGAAGCAAAATTTCCTGGAACAACTGTAAGTCATATGGCTGAAGGAAACTCCAGAAGGAGTAGAGATCACAATGGGCCTGGAGATAGATCTGCAAAGAGACTTTGCTACTACCACAGCCTGTTACTGCGACCAGAATGGGGTTAGAAAAATATGCCAGGTAGTACAGGAAGGAGCTGGTTCTATGAGATGAGGTGGGCTGTTGCCAAAGCTCCTGAGAGAATGGAAGACTTCTTATTTCTTATTTTATCAAAATTATGTCTTTGCATTTTTATGAAATAATGATTGACTTAAAGTCCTCTTTATTTGAATATGGTGGGTTTGCAATTTGAAAGATTTAAAAAAGATGGTTTGCGCACCAGAAGCACCACTGAAGAACGTATATAACATATAAAGCTTGTTACAACATATTAAGCTAGTAACATAGTAATATAGTGATCATGGGTAGTTTTCTAGAAAGCAGGAGGTTAAGGAAGGAAAACGCATCCAACTTGAGAAAATCATACCTATGTCTCCTCTCTCTGTAAAGGATGCCCTGTTTTCTAAGTGTCACTTAGGCTAGATAAGAGGTGCTCCAGCACTTCTGTTGAAAAGACACTCATCAATGAGGCCTGGGTATTCTTAATTCACTCTAGGTTCAAGTTTACAGAACCTTGTTAATGTAAAACAAAGTACTTAATGGGCATCTGTCAAAGGTTATTGAGTAATTCTTTTGGCGTGCTCTATGTGCATCTGGCACCAAGGTCTCTTAGATATTCAGTGATCTACTTCAAAGCGGGACTTCTGAAACATCATCCTCCAGTACAGTTCAAAGGCATTTCTTGCTGCTTGCATTCTGGGTGCAGGAGGCCTCTTTTGCAAACAGCTGACTCAAGGTTATGAATTGTACTGTGTGATCCAAGGGACTGTGTATTGGCTCGAGGCAGAGACTACCTTAATGTTCTTCGTGGCAGCCAGTATGGTGGTGTATTTTGGTTTGTGACTAGAACAACATTAGTAACACACCAGTGTGTCTGTTACTGCTGAGCAGTGCTTATAGGCCATCAAGGCTTTCTCTCTTCCTCACTTCCCCTCTTCTCGGTGAGTAGGCTAAGAGTGGGTAAGAAGTTGGAAGGGGATACAGCCAGGAAAGCTGACCTGAACTGACCAAAGGGATATTCCATATCATATAACATCATGCTCAACAATAAAAATTGTGGGGAGTGTTTTCTGGAGGAAGCAGCCATTGCTCAGAGACTGGATGGGCATCAGGAGGTTGTGACTGATTGCCTTTGCATCACTTGCTTTGTTTTTTACCTTCGTCTTTACTTAAGTTATTAAATTATCTTTATTGTGAAATTGTCATTATCATGAAGGTTTTCTTGCTTTGTTCTTCCTATTCTTTCCCATCCTGCCAATGAGGGGGGACTAGCAGTCACAGACTGCTGATAGGGATGCTGCTGGCAAAGGTAGAGAATCGGAATTGCTCCACTAGTCCAGCCATAATGATAAGCCATTTAGGGGCAGAAGCAAATATGTTTCTTGCTTTTTTTAGTGCTGAACTGATGAGTTTTTTCTGTTTGTTTGTCTTTTTGTTGTTTGATTATTTTATTTTTTTAATTATATCTCTTACAAATGTTTTCAAGAATTTTCTTTCAGTTTTTTATTCTGTTTGTTTCACAATGGCATTCCTTGCTATTTAGACTTATTTCCCTGTTTGTTCTTAATTCTGTCATTTTAGAATGTCTGTGGTTCACTCTTTCAGGATGTGAGGAGATGCACTCAACTGGCACAAACTCAGAAAACCTACAAATTTAAAAAACTGAAGCTTAAGTGTAATTGGATGTCAGTATGGCTCACAGGTATTAAAGGCTTAGGACCTATTGGGGTTAATATGTGGAGGAAAAGGCTAAAAAATCTGAGAACTTTAAGAAAGGAGGCCAGTTTGTTCTGTCTGCTACCTGCCATCTTCCCTCCTGACATGTTTATGTAGTTAGCTGGTCCTGATTGTTCTAAATAGGTAGTTTTGTTTCTTGACTCTTGGACTTTTGTACTGTTAAAAGGTGAGCCAAACAATTAGATACTCTGTTACTAACAATTTAACAACAAACTGGCTCTCTTTTTTTACTTCTGATACTAGAATTTGCCTTTCTCCACAATTATTCAAGCTTCTACTATCACACATTAGTTCTGGCTAAGGGTGTGGATAGAAATAAATAATTCAGAATCAGTGCCAAGAAAAATTCTGCTTTTGCAGGGGGTAATACAATACTGTGGAAAATTGAAAATAATCTCTTTTCCTTGAAAACTACATTTATTTTTAGAAATATTCTACTGGTTTGGAGAGACTGGGAATGCAGAAAATGTTAATTCAGAGATTAATATAGTCCCTGTATTGCATATCAGAGAGGAAATTTAATTTTCTTTCCACGATGGCTAATCAGGTTGTCACCATGCATAACATGAAAGGAGCAGTCAGATCTCCTGAGTGGAGAGAAAGAGGGAAGTAAAGGTAAAGAGTATTTTGGTTGAAGTTCACAAAGGTGTACCACTTGGTGTCCTTTGGGCTGGGACTTCAGTTTTCAAGGTATTCACAATAAACTGTGAAAGGAAATTAAACAGAAGGTGGCAGTTTTCTGATTAAACAGAATTTTTCAGATTCATAGAATCACAGAATCATAAAATGGCTTCTTTGGAAGGGACCTTGAAGATCATCTACTTCCAACACCTGTGCCAACCTGGCCTTGAACACTTCAGCGATGGGGCATCCACAGCTTCTCTGGCAAACTGCTCCAGTGCCTCACTACCCTCACAGTAAAGAATTTCTTCCTAACATATAAGCCAAACCTCCCCTCCTTGAGTTTAAAACTGTTCTCCCTCATCCTATCACTACAGTCTCTTGTAAAAAGTCCTCCTTCAACTCTCTTGTAGCCCCCTTTAGCGTCTGGAAGGTGCTCCAAGGTCTCCTCTGAATCTTCTCTTCTTCAGGCTGAACAACCCCAACTGCCTCAGCCTGTTATCATAGGAGAGATGCTCCTTCGTGGGCCACCTGGTAATCAGAGAGCTGAAAATGCTTCTTGGCATTTTGTAGTGTGGTTCTGGGCACTTTACTTTCACTGTACTTAGTGAAAGAGGAAAATAAGATTCAGAAAGATTTTTGTGAGTCCCCAAGGTGAGCACTGCGCTTGCTGAAATGTACTAGAAGTACCTGTTTGCTTCCACCATAAGCAAATTGTAGGTGATGTGATGAAAAACCATCACTGGTGCCTTTCAAGGTGCAATTGGACAGGTTTCTACATAATCTCATGTAGACTGCTTTTATGAATCTATGATTAGTTCAAATGTAGGTTTTTATGAAATTATTCCTATTTCAAGGATTAATAAACTGATTATTTCCATTAATGAGAAAATGCAGGAGAGACAGTTTAGTTATACAAAATGGAAAACTAGGTGTTGCATGTTATTTTTTTCTTACTATACCTTCATGTATTTTATAGTAAATTAGTATGTTTCACACATTTTTAGTATTCCACACAAATGTTTATCTCTTTGGAATTTTGCTCACTGATCGAGGAAAGTACTTGGAAACATTAATTTCTTTATATTTATGAATATCCTCACAGAAGGACATTGCTAATTAACAATATCCATTAAAACAAAGAATCCATTCAGTGGGAATCATTTTACATTTGCAGAATTTGAACAGTTTTTAGCCAATAGTTATTATTTTTTTTAATCTTTAATACTTCAGATGATTACTATAATGCTATTTAATATGTAATTGGCATGTCTATCAGGCACTGAGGAACTTGTTCTTAATTAGGCTGATTAATTGAGATACCAGGATTGAACCTGAAAATTGTTTATCTTCATTGAGATACTGAGATTTCATTTTCATTTGTCCTTTAATCCATTATCCATTCTGCATTAGTTATTTTGGAATTGAAGTTCTCTGCATGGTCTTTTGGAATTCAGTTCCAAATGGTGGAACATAGATTATGAATTTCATCCATATAATATCAGAAAAAAGAGATCAAATAGAAAAAATATTGGAAGATACATAGCTAGAATAGGCACATAATGCTTAACTACTCAACAAATATATCAAAACTAATAAAATAATAAAAAAACATAGAGCNATATATCAAAACTAATAAAATAATAAAAAACATAGAGCTAGAGTGATGGATTAATAAAACTATAAAAATAATTATAAAATATCTCGTCAAATAGATGCTTGAGTGTTAGCAAAAATAAATTCTCTTGATTTACAAATTTTACTGTGTAGTAATATCTTATAATCATGTTAATGAGTAGATTTTATTGATTTCTGCTGTTATTAAAATCATTAATCTTCAAACAAAGTAAGATAGATATTTACAATGTGAAAATTGCAGTATTATGTTCTGTTGGTTAAACCACATGTTAATATTTGAATATG
>VYZT01025096.1:3969-70129 GCA_013400735.1 Pomatostomus ruficeps
AAAAAAAAAAGGGGACGGATCAAAGACAAGGATCTGGAGGATCTGGAAGGAGGAAAAAGAAAAGCCCAAACAAGTAAACTAACCCCCAAACCAAACAAAAAACCCCAACAGAAGTACCAAAAAAACCCCCAAAGTAATCACCTTGTTTGCCTGTTCAATAAGACAACAGAAGTCAGCTACTGGTCACAGAAGTCACATGTAACTAAAACACATTGTAATTCTAATAAAGGTAAAATAAAATCATTTATTAGTAAACAATTTGTAGAAAATTTACTAATGACATAGCAGCAACAGTTGTTTCCCCTCAAATACATTTAAGTGAATGAGAAACCTACAAGAGAGCTTGCAAAGCTCACAAAATGGTTACAAGACTTGTTTGCCCTAGAAGATATTTGAATGATCCCACAGCAATTTTTTTTTTTTTTTTGTAGAATGTCGTCTTAAATTAATGTGTCAGTAGACTAGCTGTAGGACAGATTGATAAAAAATGGTAACAAATTTTCAAGGCCAGATGGCTTTCACCCAAGAGATTTGAAGGACTTCTTATGTGAAATTGCCAAGGTATTGTCATAACCATTGTGCAATATCCCATTTGTACAACCTGTCATTTAAATCATCTTCAGTGCTGGAAATTACAGTAAAGAATAGCATCATTAGATAAATTAATATCTATGATATAAAGGAGAAGAGCCAACATAGATTTAGCAAGAGAACTGATAACAGACAAAAACATTAAAAACTCTTTGAAGGAATTAGCTAGCATGCAAATAAAAGATGATCTCTTGGGTTTACAAAATGCCTTTGATCAGGAAGCAGGACAGCAGTCACAAAAGCATCAAGGTTCCAGATTAAAAGCTATGAAAAACATGACCATCTTGAAATAGGAGCAAAGATCAACTTAGAGATTAATATGTGCTTAATGATAAAAGGAATATGAATGAAAAGCATCTTTAGTAACTCTGAGCAATTCCAAAAAATCTATACTATGAAAAGCTGCAGAAAACTCTCACAGTACTGAGAAACTGGGCACTAAAATGGCAAGTGTAATTCAAGTGCCAAAATAAGACACATAACCAAGAAGCTGTTAAAAGTAGTAATAGACTCTAAAGTTGCTATTGCCATTTCAGGACCACAATGTAGATCCACCATCAAATGCACCAGTTAACCAAAGAAAAAAAACACTCAAAAAACTAAAAACACCCCACACAACCAAAGCTGTCACAGACATTACTCAATTTGATGGCTTTCCAAAGGACAACAGAATATTGGGAAGAATTACAATGAAATCTTCATCAGGTAATTTTATATATATATATATATGTATATATGCTACACGCTCACAGTTTGAATACTGCATGAAGTTCTGGTGTCTTTAGCTTCCATCACAAAAGTCTGAGACTAGAAATAGAGAGGAAGACCACAAATTAATGGAAAGGACTTTTGTCTTAGAGGACTATAAAGCAGAACTATTCAGTTCGAGCATGGGAAAGAATACGAAAGCGATATAAATTTCTGTAAAATCACAAACTAACTAAAAATATAATAGAAAATAGTATTTCCTAATTCTATTAAGATATGAAGTGTCAAATAAAATTAAATTACCAAACAGAACTCTGATAATAAAAAAAGAGAAAAATTTATTTCTTTCCAGACAAAAGAAATGCAGTGACACACGTTGCAGCATATGTTACGTGTCTAAAATATGTCCAAAAACTTTTTGGACAAGCTCATGGATTAAAATTCAGCATCCAGTAGTGTTCAGACATGACGTCAGTTCAAGAAGCCTGTATACTGAGGAAGAGCTGGATGAGTATACAATAAAAACCTACTTGGGACTGCTGCGGTCCTGCATTTCTTTCTTGCATTGGCTTGACTGAACACCATCACCTACAGAGTGACGATTATGAGAACGCATCTTAGGTATTACACTGCTCAATCCCTTTTCTAATATTGGTAGAAGCAGGTTACTTATTAAAAGGTGAACCCATTTCACACTGAGAAACAATCCAGCCAGCACTCTGAAACACAAAAGACATGCAAGATATGAAAAGTCATGTTCTCTTCAGTGGTCAGGCTTATTTACCCCTGCATATCCATGAAGATGGGAACCTCTGAAACAAACTCAGTTAATGACCATGAGGATATCCACAGGTCTGGAAAACAGGATACATAAAAAGAGAAAAACAAGCAGACATGGTCCATGAACACATATAAGCTTCAACAAGTTTTTCTAGGGTAAATGTCCTAAGTGAAGCACAGAGATGCTGTCATTCCTAGTCCGTTTCAAAAAAAAAACCCTTTAAATGTTCTTGAGGAGTGACTTAAGCTGATCACGTGTGAGAACACAGTAGGCACATGGCCAGGTCTCTTGCCATCCCTATTTCTCTGGATTTAAACCAGGGATGGCTAAGACAACACATTTTAAAGAAATATAGTTCTCAACCTTTGGCATCCCATACAAAAAGAGCTGAAAGAAAAGAGATAGTACAACCTCAGACATAAATATACACCCAAATAAATGATTAAGGGAGAGGGACAGGAGTAATATCTTCAATATATATCAACTTTTCCATTCAGTTTCATTTACCATGCTGTCAAGTCATCTTAATATTATTCTTAGAAGCAGTAAATATAGATGTTAATCTAAAGCCCTTTAATCTTCCTTTAATTATCTTTTAATATCAGGCAATAAATCAAATTAAAATTTCAGAATCAATCCACAGATAGGAATTATGCTCTTTATTTTTGAGATTTAGATTATTACTAGGTAAGTCAAAATGCTTTCAAGGAAAAAAAAAGCCAAGATCAACACTTTTTAAATTACATATGCTGCAAATAAAAAAATTAGAGAAACATTTTGTACAATTTTTCTAAAATTTGAGTCAAATTCTAGGCCGGGACTGCAGACAAATCAATCCATGACAGTTCTGTGAATAATTAAACAAACAATTAGCTTTAATAATGAATGAGATTTTGATATAGATCTTTAGATTGGACTTGTTCACTGAAGGTCTGTGATAATTAATGACAGCTGAACTTTGGCCATTTTAGTATAATGGAATTTTAATACCATTTCCCATTAAAGATACTCAAGTCTATTTTTTGAAAGGGTTTAAGAGGCTAGTCATTCTTTTAAGTTATGAAACACTGATTATTTCAGAAGGAGGGTGGAATACGTCTTGTGAAATTCAGTCTATTTCCAAGCTCTTCTCCCACAGAAACAGTGGAAGGCACAGAAAGAATATTATTCAGCTGCATACACTTAAACGAGGAAGTGGGGAAGAAGAAACTACAGCAACATGAGTTGCAAAAACCCTGTGCAGTGCTACAGGCTGGCAGCAGAGTGGCTGAAAAGCAGCCCAGTGAAAAAGAACCAGGGTTTGCTGGTTGGCAGCCGGCTGAACCCGATCCAGCAGTGGGCGCAGATGGCCAGAAAGACCAGTGGCATCCTGGCCTGCAACAGCAACAGTGTGGCCAGCAGGAGCAGGGAAGGGAATCTCTCCAGGTACTCAGCACTGGTGAGGCCCACCCTGAGCATCGTGTTCAGTTTGGGATCCATCACTACAAGGAGGACATTGAGGTGCTGGAACATGTCCAGAGAAGGGCAAGGGAGTTGGTGAAGGGTCTGGAGCACAAGTTTTGTGAGGGACAGATGGGGTTGTTAATCCTGGAGGTAAGGAGGCTTGCAGAAGACCTTATCCCTCTCTACAGCTACCTGAAAGGAGTTTGTAGCCAGGTGGGGGTTGCTCTCTTCTCCCAGGTAACAAGCCATAGGACCAGAGGACACAGCCTTAAGGGGACATTTACATTGGATATTAAGAAAAATGTCTTCATGGAGAGGGCTGTCAAGCTTTGAAACAGGCTTGAAACATATAGTAATATGTAGCACTCGTTCAGGCCAGCCCAAAGAGAGCCAACAAGGAATCACACCGACACGGCAGACAAAGAGGGCAGAAAGAGAGAGGGCAGAACCCTCTGACTTTTATTTATATGTTTTCACACATCACCGTGGATTGGAGGTAGAAATCACCACCTCTTTTAATCCACTGGTCAAAGTATTTGTCAATCATATTTCTCCACCCATTATACTGGAATTATAAACATAGATACAGTTTAGGAAAGCATAGATAGTTACCAAGAGAACCATGGCCATGTTTACAGAAAGTCTGAGAAAAATGTTACAGAAAGAAAAAACACTGAAACACTGCAAAGTCAGGGCAACATCAATACACCAAAGAAAACATTATTTATGGAGATTAATTGCTTAATAATCTTGTTGCATATGTTCTTCATGAACCAGGATGTTCACATCCTGTTACCCTTTCAAGGATATTGCTCATGGTAGAGTGATTAAACGCTGAAATACAGCCAGAACAATGGATACTCATAAAAGATGTTCTTGCCCTAGCGCTGTAAGTTCTATTCTATAATATGACAGGGAAAACAGGAATCAAAGTATAATAGTATTTAAATTGTACATTTCCACACCACAGGAGAATTAAAGTTAAGAGCCGTTGCAGACAATGCGTAACTGTCTGTAAACAGGTGAGTAACTTTGAAGAGGTACCTGTTCCAAGACTATCCCCTCGCACTGTGTTCATTGGGCACAATGGTTTCTTAGACCTGAGCAACACCACAAACCTGAGGCATCATCGGTGTCTGCCAGTAAAGGCAGAGTTATGGCTCTAGTTTCAAAAGATATTTCAACACCAGTCAGAGGCCATAATATATTTTAAAATAATTTCCTTCACAGAATCAGCTACTTTGGGAATAATCCAATAGCACTGCAGACAGCATTTACCTTTCCTGCACTGATCAAAGAACCAAATTCTTGCAGAAGAGCAAGAGAGAGGGAGGAAGAGGAAAATATCATCCTATCTTAAAACCTACAGCTGAAACATGCTTGATAGTTTCTTTCTTCAACAGAATGATGAGAAAAATCACTTCTCTATAAAAATGTCAGTATCAAACTATACATCAGAATATTACTTCTCCTCACCAATTAATAAAGTTTGATATAAACATTTATATTATACATTGTCACTGGTTTTGCATACATTTTCAGTTTTCTCTCCTTTGTGGAAATATTAGCACAGCAGCCACCAAGTATTTTATTTCATTTCAGCTACAGGTGTTAAGATAAATTTTCTATTTGATAAGCAGTTCAAGAGTCCCCGTAATGCTACATCTATTTCCATCTGAGGAGGAAATTACTGTTTAATATTTTCATTATGGTAACAGACAGAGTTTCCAAAGCAATTGAGATTTTGTGACGTTAACAAGGGACAGGGCTTACAATGCTTAAAGGACAGGAGGACACAAGATGCAATAAACACATTGTAATGTGACAATGGGTGAAAGAATAAAGGGCTTAACAGTGGTAGCAATGAACAGTATGATTTGCAACAAAATCCATTACCAGACAGAAAAGCAAAAATAATGTGCAGTTATATGAAGATTAATCCTTCTACAGTAGAAAAAAGGGTTGAGCTTTGAATTGACCAATGTTGTTTCTACATAAGTAGTAGAAATAGGAGTATCAGAGCCCCTAGAAAATCCAGTAAGGATCAAGGGTCTGCCATTGGATGCAGTAAAGATTAGAGAAGTACCAAGGCAAGAAGAGGAGCATGCAGCCCAAGCAAGCTCCTCTTTCCCTGCTCTGCCTGTTCTGGCAGGCTACACGCACTCATTCACGCGGGATTCACACGGGTGAGAGCACAACTCAACAGCAGCTCCCAGGATTAACAGTCACTGTTCACAGGCATGGTTGGAGGTATGAGCAATGCATGGGTCTGCCAAAAAGTCTTCAGAAGTCATCTGAGCATTTTCATACTTCTGCTCTGATTTACATGTGAGCAGAGGCACTGGGGAATGAAAGGCAGGGGTCATTGTGGGAGTGGGGCTGGGAAGCTACAGTGGGATGGCTGGTCCAAAGCTGTTATCTTCAGAGCCAGGACATCCACAGAGCCAGCATTTTAGAAGTAAAGAGCTTAAAAGAATAACCATAAAAGCAAAAATGAAGAAATACAGGGTTTCATCACAGTAGTTGTTAATAACGGTGGCAAGAGGAAAATCCACCTCCAATTTTTTTATGATGAGTTCAAGGAACATGCCAGTAGAAAGCAGGACCTACAAGTGCATATTTGCAGCTTCATTGGGGATTACAATTTCTTGCAACTGCATAAAAGTTGCCCTACATAGGGCTCTGTTATCATCACCATTTTCCCTTGAGAAGTATATATTCATTGAAGTACATAAAGAGAAAGAATAAGATTAGCAGACATATGTAATGCACATGATCTTGCACGATGCACTGGCATTATGCATGGCAAGATTAACTCAGCTGTCATATGCACTTCTGAAATGCTCAAGAAAACCAATTACTATCTACCTGAGCATACAATAAAGCTGTGCCAGGTTCTCAGGCTGCAGGCTCAAAGCAGCCAAATATTTAACACTGAGCTTTTTCTCTGAAATACTGAGACAAGAGGACCAGAGGTGCTGCAAGCCACAGGTCTTAAAAGTGCTTCTCTTTTATGATTAACATTGCTAATTTAGTTTCCTTATGACATAGGTACATATTTGCATAAAGCAGTTTTGGGACAAAAATATTTCTAAGCTGTAAGATGCTGACCTTAGCCACCGGGTTTCATGAATCTGGGTTTGTATATTGAATGCAGATTCTGTAGACCCAGTCTGGTTATCACTTCTGATCACAAAGCAAGCCCTCTGCCTCTAGAAGGAGAGTGATGTTTCACTAGTTTAGACCCCAAAGTGGAACCAAGTTGTATCTCCAGGATGAGGCATTCCCCCCATCATGGTGCCCTGAGTCAGAGCACCCATGCTTCTTCGTGTCAGCAGAGCTTTAGGCCTCTATCAGGAAGCAGCAAATCCCAATACAGGATTTGTAGTGTGAAGCAGTTGGTGTTGAGTATATGATATCCACAGTACACATATGGGACTGTGGGAAGGTGACTATTTCTAAATAACTCCATGAACTGAACACACACTGGTGGTTGGAACACCGAGTTTCATCCTGGAGGTTAGTGCTCCAATAGTGCTCTATGAACCAAAATGGAAATATTGATTTCAATAATGTATCCATAATTCAAGCTCAAACATTAATATAAACAAAAACTAAATGTGGAGTTCACCATACTTAGGCAACCAACACAGGTTGAGTGGTCAAATGATTTTCTGCTCCTTACAACTACTTTATTGCGTGCTGTGTGAAGCATTGGGTAATTTAATGAGAGAACAGGAGAACCTGTCCACTGTTCAAACCAGCAGGTGCTCACAGCATACCTACATCCCAAATCCAGGAAGGGGCCATGAAACAAATATTCTTTTAATGAGAGTTCATATTGTCCAAATGCACCAGATCTGATGGCTCAAATTGCTTCCCTGAGTCTAAGGACAAGGGCATATCTGTTTGTGCAGAGAGAGCAACAGCCTGCAGATCAGAATTCCACAAGAAGCACTGCCATTTCCCAAGTGTGTGGTACATGGCACCTCCATTTTGAGTCACTCTGTATTTAAGTTCATGCTAATTTGCATGTGTGGCTTTCTATATGGTATGATCTATATGCCACCTGCTCTGTGACTACATATGCAGCAAAGACACATATTTCCAAGCACAAATCGTCTTTTCACACCGAGATAGCAAAAAAAAGCTCTTATCCTGCCAGACTTCACCAGCCAAAACCCTATTCCAGGAAATTTCCTGCTAGCATACATCTGCCAGCGCCAAGCCTTGGTCTCAACTTTTTTCTGCCCTGCACTGGAAGCAACATGCTCAGAATGAACAAAGAACATATTGGTTCTCCCCTCTATGGCAGAAATTTGTAACTGAAAGATCCTACTCCAGTGACCTAGAGCTATTAGAAGAGTTAAAGTTGCAACATACTCCCACTGTGTAAACCTGGCTCTTGCCAGAGAAAATCTGTACTTGTAGCAGTATCCCCCATTAAAAAGTGACAATTTTAGGCACTGCAGATATTGGCTGAAGTGCTGCCTGACTCTGAGGGGCAACACTTACAACCTCAAATGCTTTCTACTATGCAGAGGGTTTCAAAGAGAGGCAGGGAAATGTAGATTGGACACAGCTCTGCCAATTAAAACAGTGCAGATAAAGTTTTGGGGCAAAATTAAATGCTTTGTCCTCTCCCATCCTTGGGCCGCAGTCTATCACCTTCAGTACACAGAGTGAAAAAGGATTTGGCTTTCTTATTACATATAAAATTTCACCAAGCATCTTGAAAAACTGTGAAAAAATGCACAATTAAATACTCTTACTTTAATGCTATCAACAAGATGCTATTTTTGAGAGCATGTGTGACATGACGTAATTCTATGCTATGCTGAATTTTAATACTGTTTTATAAGTTCTGCACAGATTGAAATTTCTTGGAGTCTAAGAAAGTAAAGACTGTACTTTCAGTGAAATGCCTCAGAGAATTTTCTTTGTGACTCATGTGGGACATCTGGGCTCCAATTTTTATATATAACTAGGTAGCTTTAGTTTTATCCTGCTGTAAAAATTGGCTGGGAGAGAGGGGTATTGAAAACGCCTAACTTTTCCCAAGTCCAGCTGGATTGCAGGACACCCCAAAAATGGCCACATGGATAGCTCTAGTGTAACCAAGAACAGTGGGAAGTTAGGATTTACACTCTCCTAAGGGCAGGGGGGAAGGAGTGGTCTATTTGATGGGATTAACAGGCCCCAGCCGGAGCAGCACACCACAAGCACCTGTGATTTTATATGTTCATGCACCGTGCATGCAGTGCAGCACACCACAGAGGTGGTCCACAAAAAAAAGCCTTCGTTCAGAACACTTCCAGAACTGAGCTGTATGAAAAGGTGGATATCATCTTTGTAGACCACGCCTTTCATCATCAGCGAGTATAAAAAGGGACATGCACATTCCATCCTGATGTCCAAATCCATAGCTTGCAAGCAATAGTGCTCATAGAAGTCTCAGACATTACTCGCCCTGACAAATTAAAATAGGATCAGGGTAACGTGTATCAGACCTGCCTATGAAGCTGTGCTCCACAGCAGAGTACTGCAGAGGACAGTATCCTCCTCACTACTGGAGCTCAGCAGGCAGAATAGGTATCCCACATGGTCACTATCACTGCCCCACCACTGGAGAGTGTGGCAAGGACTCTGCTGGCACAAAGTCATCACATCAGTAATTTCTGAGCAATTACAGCCTTTGCAGCATCCTGCCTCTCTAAAGCCACCATTGTGGAGGAATAGCCTGAGTTAGTCATATTAATGCTGGAATCCAAATCTAAGAGATGACCCATGAAGAAAATATAGAAACCTGATTATAAATGCTGAGCATGAAAATAAAGACAACCTGATTTATAAGCAAAGTATGGTTGGCAGTTTTGTCATCCTTGTTTTCTGCATCACCTTTTGAGAATTGTTTTTTTTCCTTTTACTTCCTGGTCTTGTTTTGTTGAGTTTTGTGAGGGTTTGGGGTTGTTTTGTCTTCAAAACACCATTTACTGAGACATCAAAGACAAAACAAAACAGAAAAGAACTTGGGCAGAACTGTGTTAGGGAGAGGTTTTATATTTACAGACTGGCCAGGCATAAACCAGACTGTAAAAAGCTGGTTAACTATTTTGTCCAGGGCAATAAAGCTTGAAGAGATTAAAAGATGGCAAGTGAAATCTGTATAAACGCAATGAAAATATTGTTCCATCACTGACATCAGTCATTCATCAACATCCATTACTGACCACCGTTGGCATCAGTCAGGCCATCACATAAAACACTAAATACCTGATGGGATATGGACACTGTATTCGTCTTATACAGTATAATATTGCAGAGTCATTTAGTTACTCTAATATTTGTACTGCAGCCAGACTGTGCTTCCAGTTGCAAACTTAGCTGTGAAACATGCATGAAATTATGATTCCCAGAGCATCCCAATCCTTCAGTGTTTAAAGCTCAACACTGAACAGCATGTCTGCTCCAATAAAGCTGCTTTGACCAGCAATCAAGGGAAGAATGGCCATGTTTGTCAGATGACAAACTTTACTCAGGACCTGTATGAACACAAACAGTTTAAAATCAGGCCCTGGAAAAATCTAGGATGGCCACCTTCCTTGGGGGAATAGCACGTTAGCAAAACTTTGAAGAAATAGATATTTCTCCAAAGCAGATCCACCTATGTATATGTACTGAATCCCAAAGAAGACAGGGGAAAATATAAGTTTAAATAATTATTTGATTAAAAACAAATTAGAAAAAAAATCACACAACAGTGGACTCAGAATAAAAGATGGACAAGAGAAAGATTTGACAAGAAAAAGACAAGGCAAAAATAACCAGCTACTGGAAAGAAGAGAGCAATCTGCAGAAACCAGACTTTCAAAAATAAAGTTCTAGGGATAAGATCTTAAAGGATCCTGGCCCAGTTTCTAAAGAGCCCTTCAGAGAGGTGAGGATGGCATGAAACACTTGTACTTTCTAAAACAAGAAGTGCTGAACTTTTTGCAAGGAACACATCTGTTTTCTTTCCTCACTGAGTGATCCTAAGGAGATGCCCTGTCAACACTATTTTCTAGATCCTCTTCTCAAGCTACTTACAAGTTTGAAGAAGTAAGTAGTAGTCACAGGTTCTTAAGTTCTACAAAGAGGGTTCAAAACAGGGAAACTTACAAAGCAAGTTATTGCAAATTACTAGACCGATACTCAAAAGACCAACAACTATTTCTGCACATGCTAACTGGCATTTAGTGTGGGCTAAAGGCTTGACTTCACTTAGCCCACAAGGAAATGTGGCTAAACCAAGTCCAGCTGTCCTGTGCTACCAGCTAAGCACACCAGTTGCACTTTACAGGTTACTGAAAACCAGCTGCAGCACAACAACCTCGGTCACAGTCTGAGCCATCAACCCTTGCTTGGGTATCTGCAGCCAGAGACAGCACCTCATGTGTGCGTTCAGCCTGAGAAAGCCCAGAAATACCTATTCAGGTTCAGTGAAGTCTAGATGCAGAAGCTGAATGAATGACCCAGGTTACTGGAACTGTTACCTTCCCACTTGCTGTATTTTCTCATTAGCATGATAGTGGGGAATGTTTCATAAAGGAAATATCTCTGCATTTTTCTGAACAACACACTAGATTCGTTTTCCACTATCAGTCTACTTCTCTATCATCCTTGACCTTGTATCCTTTGCAAGGATCCTAGTTAAAAAACTATAACTTTCACACTAAAAGATAAAAAAAATCGCCTAAATGTAAAAGCATTTACTGCACCAAGTTTAAAAAGATAAAGCTACATTACATGTAATTATTTCAAACATCAGAAGATAAAAATTTTATCTGCAAGCCCAAATTAACACTCCAGTGACTTAGGCACCACACCAACTTCAGTGAAGGAAGGGTCAGCTTAGTAGCACATAGCTGTACAGTCTAAACCATAAACCTTAATTTAAAAACCTGAATTCTCCCATTCAGTGCAATGGGGAAGTCAGGCCCCAACAGAATCCAGAAATATTTTCACACTGGGCAGTAGCTTCCAGAGCTAAATTACATTAAAATCTGAAAAGGCAAAATCAAGTTAAAATTCATACCATTATTCTATCAGTGAATTCTCATTTTCATAAGAAATCTTTGAAGCCCATAGAAAATACTGAAGTTTTCTGCAAATAAAATTTGGTTTCCTCCAGGATAGATGGTAACTGAGCAAGCAATCAGAAATGTTAAATTTTTTGTTTAGATAGAAGGAAATTACATGCTTTCTTGTTGGATCTAGCCCAAAAATATATTGAATGTTTAAAGTTGAGCATATGCTTAAATATCTCACTCAACTTCATCACTGAAGAATTAGTTTTTCTACTCATTCTCCTAACTAATTTGATCTTCTTTCAAAATCAAGTTTTAAAAATATCAAAAAGAAACCTCAGTATTCTACTCAAGTTTAATTCTTCCCTCTACCTTTCCTAGTCAGTAGCAAAAATGTTTCAGCCTCCATTACTTAATATAGAGGGGAAAATTCAAGACCCTTTTGTTAGGGCTAGAGGTCTAATTGTATCTATATGACATTTTTCTCCTACCCCACTTCAGAAACTTGATTTCAGTTATTTGATAGGGAACATACATACAACACTCTGAATTAGCAGATTTCCAGGTTCTGTTGTTACAGTTTTAAACGACAATATTTTTTTTTTGTCAAATTCCATCTGACAGTTTACCCATAGCCTTTCTGTAAAATACAGTCAACAAAACAATGTTATTGGCTGTAGCAAGGTGGGAGTCAGCATCTTCTCCCATGCAACCAGCAACAGGGCAAGACACAGCCTCAAACTGCACCAGGGAAGGATCAGGTTGGACATCAGGAATAATTTCTTATTAATTATAATTTCAGGTTGTCAAGCATTGGAACAGATTGCCCAGGGAGGTGTCCATCACTGGAAGCATTCGAGAAACAAGTGGACATAGCACTTAGTGCTATGGCGCAGTTGACAAGGCAGTGATCAGTCAAAGGTTGGACTCAATGATCTCAGGGTATTTTTGAACCTAAATGATTCTGTGATTAGAATAATACAAACCACAAATAAAGTGATTTACATATTCATGCTGCTATTGAAATTTTTGTTGTTTCTTTGGGTTTTTAATAACATCACTGTTGAAATAAAACAGAAACTACACTGACAACAATTCAGGCAATATGTGATATGTAGCCTAGGAAACTACTAGTAAAGAGTTATGCCTTGTTGCTCAGAAGTCAGAGTGATTAAGAGGCAGGCTACTCCTGGGTGGATTTCTACTGCTGCATGTACTATTTTAACCAAGACCAAATAAAAAGTCATCGATAAAAAGTTTTTGATACAGCTTATTCTGTGGAAACAATGTAAAATAATGTTAAGTGCTGTTAGGATAATGTGAAATTAAATCAGATGATACAAGAAACCTGCTCTTAGTGTATATGTGCACAGGGAGATGTGATATGCATGCCCATGTACAAATTATTCCCAGCAAGCCACTTTCAGCTCAAACAATTGCTGAACTAAGTATTCTCCAGCTAGGTATTCACATCTATATATAGGTTTTCTAGCAACAACATTATGTAGTTAATAATAAAGAAGGCCAGCACTAAAATGGAAAATCTTATTAAAGGTTTGTTATTAGTCAAAACTGCTGTTCTACAAAAATTAAGTTCTCATAATGTAAATTAACAATTAAGGCCGTCAAAATCCCAAGTTCTTATCAGAAGCAAGGTAATTGCTCTGGCTGGGATCTATCCAAGATTAAAACATCCATACTTAAGAGCCTCTGAAAAGCATTCAAGCTCCCAGGATAGTCACTAGTCAAGGCAATGGATTTCAAGTGTCTACTTCAGGGAAAGTCAAATCATTCTCTAGGAGCCTAGAGCCTGTCCTGACTCAAAGTTGAATGCAGTTTGCCTGACCCTCAATGTTTCACATAATTTAAAGTGCCCAGGGGATGACAGATACCAGATGGGGCTGATGGAAGACTCTCCTGTCTATGCACTATAACCACTGAAGGCCACAAAGGGTGCCCAATGTAAGGCACAAAGGGTGCCTATTCAGGAACTTCCTACATCTTCACCAATGTAACACAACTTAGACACCCTATTCATATGTAAGGGCTAATGATCAATGTTTAAAATTCCGGTACCAGTCTCAAACTGCTATCAACCCCAAGTATATTAGCACATAAGGCAAACGGAAAGGAGGGGTGGTTGCCTGGTGCTCAAAACCAAACAATATTCTCTTTTTAGAAGTTTACACTCCTTCTCCCACCTTTCCTTCTGGCCAGCATCCAGAGATGTGGACCAGCTGCCAAGAAGGAGAATAATGACAAATTGAATTCAAATCCCATGGAAATGCAATCTACTTCCCATGCAAACAATAGAAAAATACAGCCCCAACCACTATATATTTAAATAACAAAGGATTGGATAGTACACGTAGAAAATTATTTTTCAACTTGAAGAGTTGGAGGGTTTGAAGGGAGCAGAAAACCCTTTGGTAGCATATTTACTATGCATTGTTCATAAGCACGCCTAGGAGCTTTACACTTTGTAATCCAGTTGAAAAATGTTGATAAATCTAAGTTAAAAAATGGCCTAGGGTATAATGATTATAGAGCTCAGTGCAGTTCAAGGTTGACTTCCAAGAGATTATTACAGCAACCAACCCTCAAAGTGTGTGGCTTCACTGTAGAAAAACACCTTAAAACCTCTAGCTGTAAAACTGAATTCAAGTCAGAAAATGTATCTACAACCTACCACTGACATTGTAATCTTGTATTTGGCTCTTTTTTATTACCATGTTAAATTTTATTATAAGTTTTATTTGTAGTTTCATTTAGATAGCTGACTTGTGGCTATATCTTGTCTCTCAATGCTAATGAGAAACAGGATTTTGAGTTACATTCCAACAAGTTTTATTTCTTCATCTTGCACATGATTTTTACCTCCACTTCCTCTAAGTTTTAGCACCTTTGTGTGAAGGTAAACCAGAAATTTGCCTGGTTTTTTTGTAGTTCATGGACTACAGACAGTGACTGACAGTGCTCACATTCCTCCAGGAGTGGCCACTGAATCTCTCCTGTGGCTTTCATCCAGGGATCTGGAAAACAACTGAATATCTGTTTAAAATGTGACACCTGAAGAGGAAAAGAAAGGTCTGGCTACAGCTCAGGAAGGCAGTTGCTTCTGTGCATGTCACTTCTCTCCTCAAAGCCTTCAGGTGTTCAGGGAGTCTCTTGTCCAGGAGCACTTTAAACAAGGAGGGCCGTGGGACTGCACTGCCCCATGTTCACAAATCTCCCTTCACATACACTGCAGGAAATTTAAATCAATCACAGGGATGCCCAGGACTCTCCTGTGGGTTTCTTCTGAGGAAGGGATGAATTTGACAAAACAAAGCCATATTTATATAACAGCAAATACATCCCTTTTTCCTTCAGCACTTGGAGAAAGGGAAGGTAAATGCAAATATGATTTTGAGAAAAGCAAAATAGTAGTTTTGCATTCAACATTGCCTGTGTTCAAACATTCCTGATGAAAATTTTGAGACAGAAATTAAACACTGGCTTTAAAAGCTTTCTGAAAAACATTCTCTGAAAGTATTCCAGAAAATATAATGAGAATCATGATCAACATTACTGGCAAAATAAAAATGAACTTAAAAACAGCAAAACCGAGGAATAAATTATTTAAAAAAAAAAAAAAAGGAGGCAGCAGAAATCCAATCGCAGCTACTACAAATTTCAGGCATGCAAAGCATAAGGACACTGACTTTTAAAAAATAGCAGAACAAGAAGTTCTGTCTGGCAACAAATTCTATACCATACACTGAACAGACTTGCTTTTCATTTGCTTGAGATTTTACTGCTGTGTAAATTCTATGCCTCTCCCCTTGCAAACAGTGAAATACCTACTCCTTATTTCATTCCCCCAAGGCAGAACATGAGCAGAGAAAATAGCTGGATCCACAACACCACACTACATACTCAGCTGGCCAAAACAGCCCTCTCTTGGGAGCTACAAAAGGGAAGCAATGCAAGCTTCCTCGGTGGCAATTGTCATTCTTGCTGATGACAGGATGGTGGTCAAACCCAGGGTGACCACTGACATCGTAGCACAGCCCCTCATTCCTAACTCATCCAATTGTCTCATCTTTAACCTACAGTTAGTCTACTCTCTACTTTAACCTCAAATATGCCTTTTCCATTTCCAGCTCCCTAAATGCAAGGAGTACTTTACATCCTCTTAACAATAACTAAATTCTCTCCCGCTGCTCAGGAACAAATAACAGGAGAGAGATGAGGGAGGACCAAAAGAGAGGAAATATTCTTCAGCTCTGTCTCCTGGCCATAGACAGAAACAGCTACAGAGAGGTCTCATTCAGTGAATGCTTCCTGGCTTGGAAAATGTTGCACATAGATGAAATTTTAATCATTTTCTGAACACTGACATGATTCAGTTGTGTTCAGAACCAATGGTGGAAATGGCCATTCTGATGAAACTGAAATTACAAGGATTCCTTTTAAGGATTTCAATTAACAAATAGAAGTTAAAAAAAAAAAAATTTGAGTTCTATCATTTTTTCTTTCTGAAAAGCCATGCTTCATTCAAAGACATATCATTTGAAATGTTATTTCTTATTACACAGAACAATTAGAAGAGTCAAAAGCCAAATACAATGTATTGATTTCCTTAAAATAGTGCTTCAATGAAGCTAAAATAATGTGTTTTGAAAAATCAGTTTTATGGGCAAATTAATGTTTGTTTTCATCCTCCTTCAAAAGAAAATTCAGCGTTGGCATTTCATTGAAAACAGGCATGCCAAGTTTCAACCAGCTGTAATATTGCAACTGTGAAAACAGATTCCAGAGGTTCATAATCACATTTGAGCTACTGTTAAAAATTACACCCACTCCCCAAACACCTCCCCCACCTCAGAAAATGGCAAAAAGATACATGACTTCACAGAACTTAAAAAAAAAAAAAAAAAACAAAACAAAACCACAATACAAAAACTCTTCAGGAAGAGAACAGCTTCTCAGAAATATTCCTATGGGAGTCTAACATGGGCAAAACAACTCACTTTTCATACACTTGCTCTGAGAAATAGGGAAATTGCTTTTGTTTTATTTTCCATATAAGCCTCTTTCCCTCAGAGATCTTTTGAGAGATATAGGAGCCATAGATGTTTTCTACCCAAAATTTTAATATTCAGAAAAGTTTCAAGCAACTTAAGACATGATAATGCAATGTAACTCTCTTCTAACAGAGAGTGTTGAAAAGTAGTTTTTCCCATTTATGATGCCTAAAATTATTTACATTTATACCACGTATCAAGCTAATTCATACAAATATGATGCAAACCTTTCCAGGAAAGATGCATGTATATCTTACTGAACCCTAAACACTGTATTCAACCATTTGTTCTGAGATTTTGATTTTATAAGGCCCAAGTCCATTATACCACAGCATAAGTGGCAATTCTAACACCACACCCACATCCAGCAAAAATCAGTTTATGTTTCTTTTAATCAGTTCAGCAGTCACTACTACCTTTCTTCAGTGTTGAAATTGAGTGATTTTTCTTTGAGAAAGATTAAATCTTCTGTTGATAGAGCCATGAAATTTTCTGTGAAGTACCTGTTTCATCAGCTACTGGGATGCTCCAAGATTATCTGATGAGCTGTGGTGGCTGAATGACCAGGAATCACACCTACTGTGGTTTATCCTTGGATAGTAAACAAAGAAGAGAAATGTATACAATTTTAATCTAGTGACTGAAGGCACTAAAAAATCATACCAAAATCAAGTATAAAATCAAAATTATAAAATAATTAAGATTGGAAAAGACTTACAAGATCACTGAGTCCAACCTTTGATGAAATACCACCATGCCAAATAACCATAGCACTAAGCGCCATGTCCAATTGTTTCTCAAACATTTCCAGGTATAATGACTTCACTACCTCCCTGGATAGTCTGTTCCAATGCTTGACAACTCTTTCAGTGAAAAAATTCTTCCTGATGTCCAAACTAAACCTCCCCTGGCCCAGCTTGAGGCCATTTCCTCTTGTCTTTTTGCTGGTTGCCTGGGAGAAGAGACCAAGCCCCAGTTGGCTACAGCCTCCTTTCAGGGATTTGGAGAGGGCGTAGTGACTGGCTGCCACCAGGATGTAGCTCTATTCACCAGTCCTCTCTGGGCCCAGCCATCCAGACAGTTTTAACCCAGCAAAGAGTGCACCTGCCCAAGACATGGGCTGCTAGCTTCTCCAGGGGAATACTGTGGGAGACATTAGTGAAAGCTTTACTGAAATCCCGGTAGACAACATTTGCCGCCTTTCCTGCATCCACCAGGTGGGTCACCTGGTCTCAAAAGAAAATCAGGTTGGTAAGAAAGGGCCTACCTTTCCTAAACACATGCTGGCTGGGCCTAATTCCTTGGTTGTCCTGTCTGCCACCTCCCTCAGTACCCTCAAAGAGATCACAGCCAGCACCATAGACTTGTGAGTGTCTAAGTGGCACAACAGGTCACTGCTTCCTCCTGGGTTGCAGGGCGGTCTAGTTTGTTCCCCATCCCTGTCTACCAGCTCAGGGGACTGGCTGCCCTGAGCATTGCTGGTCTTTCTGTTGAAGACTGAGGCAAAGAAGGCATTAATTATTTCAGCCTTTTCCTCATCCTTAGCTATGTTTTCCTCTGCATCCAATAAAGCATGGAGGCCCCCTTTTTGTTGTTAGTGTGTTTATAAAAACACTTCTTATATTTTACAGTAGTGGCCAGACTGAGTTCTAGATGAGCTTTTGCCTTCCTGATTTTCTCTCTACATGACTTAGAAAAACCCTTGTTCTCTTCCTGAGTTGCCTGTCCCTTCATCCAAAAGTCCTAAATTCTCTCTTTTCCTGGCTCAGGCAGGCTCATTTTCTTCCCTGCCAGCTTGTCTTTGGGCACATAGGAACGGCCTGCTCCTGTGCCATTAAGATTTCCTTCTGAAAATATGACCAGCCTTCCTGGACCCCTTGGCTTCGAAGGGCTGTTTCCCAAGGGACTCTCCAAACCAGTGTCTTCAATAGGCCAAAGTCCACCCTCTGGAAGTCCAGAGTAGACATTTTGTTGACCTCACCAAGAATCGAAAACTTTATCGTTTTGTGGTGACTGTGCCCAAGACAGCCTCTGACTACCACATCTCCCACCAGCCCTCCTCTGTTCATAAACAGAAGGTCCAGCAGGGCACTGCCCCTGGTAGGCTCACCTACCAGCTGTATCAGGAATTTATCTTCCACACACTCCACAAACCTCCTAGACTGCGTCCTCTCCCCTGTGCTGGGTTTCCAGCAGACATCCCTCAAGATAAAGTCTCCCATTAGCCCAAAATGTCATAAAACATCAGCCAGTCACTTATAGCATACTTTATCTACCTCTTCATCCTGGTTGCATGGTCTCTAACAAACCCCCACCAGGATGTTGGCCTTCCCCTGATTCTTACACAAGTAAGGCACTCAATGTTATCATCACTGTCCCTGAGTACTATATAGTCAAAACACTCCCTAATGCACAGAGCCACCCCACTGGCTCTCCTTCCTTGCCTATCCCATCTGAAGAGGTTATAACCATCCAAAATCAAACTCACAAGTCCTGCCTGAAAATTCTCTCTATACTAGTGTATAATAGAAAATGTAAGAAAACACATTAGTCTTAAACCACATACAAAAACAGAAAAGTTTGTGCAAGAAACTTGTGTTAAGCCCAGAAACTACTTCTGTAGCCTAGACAAAAGCTGTGTCATGGGATCTCCAAAAAAAAAAAAATGAGAGAGAACACAAAGAGGGACTATTTCTGTCTAGCACTGTGGTCCACAACCCAGGCACAGAGGAGGCAAAACCCATAGGGATCACTGCGGAGCTACTTCCAATGGAGCCAGGGCATCTCCGTCTTGTACTCAAAAACTTGGCAGCCTGATGCACCAAAGCCAATATTTTTGGGTGGTTCTTCTGAGTGAGAGAGGCCCAGAGAAGAAGCAATAGGGCTGTACAGTGCCCAGATTCCTGCATCAGGACTGCATTATTAGAGAAGCAGCTGAGCTAATTCTACCAACAGACTCCACTCCCTGATGAGCACTAACACACGTGAAAAGCAGTCTGAATTCTACTTACAGATGACTTTCACTTTGTGGCCTCACCAAAGTGCTAAACTGGAATAGCAAAACAGATGATTCCCCTGGACCCATTCTCCTGA
This sequence comes from Pomatostomus ruficeps, assembly GCA_013400735.1. Lineage (NCBI taxonomy): Eukaryota > Metazoa > Chordata > Aves > Passeriformes > Timaliidae > Pomatostomus > Pomatostomus ruficeps. Next base: position 23,721 of record VYZT01025096.1, read on the forward strand.
GGGCTCAGGGACCTGCAGAACAAACACAGATTTCACTCTGAGACCTTAGATCTGCAATGCTCCAAAGACACATTTATCTCAGATTTTTCCTGCACTCCCATGAGCAATAGGAGAGAGGAAAAATGACACTAAGAAATATTTAAACTACAATATAATTTCAGAGGAAGAAATAAGACCATCTTTAAATTTTATTTCTGAGTGTAAGATTTCTGACAAGAATTTTTTCATTTTCTTTCTGCCTTTCTACACATATGTCCTCTACACTTAGAGAAAACAACCAGATATATCCTTAACCACCCAGCAAACATTCAATGTTATGGACTTCAAAGAACCTGAAGTTTCTTCCTTTAAATTCAGTAGGGGCAAGAAAAGTACACATAGTACTGTCATGACTTACCTCATGTATATCCTCTGTTCAGAATAACAAACTTATCTATAACAGAAGAAGTTTTTAACAATGATAAAAAGTATTAAAAAAAAGCACTTTTCACACTGTCCTGTGCACAGATATTAAGTGATAAAGAAAAACTATTCAGAGTATGGCAGAACTGGCACTCCACCAGAATCGAAGGAAGCTCCCTGCTAAGACAGGGAGTTTTACAAATGCACAGTCTAACTGCTGGTTATTTTAGTGCTGCTTTATCTTCAGGAAGAATAAAGCTTACTAGAAAGCTCAATAAATACACCAATTACCACATGGGAGATACTCTAGAGTGAAATCCAAGCAGATGGTCTTACGAAATTTCTGATCACATCTACATCACACTTGGAAACAAGCACATAGGTTTCCACTGGAAATTAGATTAAAAGAACCACCTACAATAAGAAGTAGAACTCTTCTTTACTAGCTTGATACATTTTAAAGTTAATTTGCATCCAGGTATAGTTTCACTTTTGTGCCCCCCATCCCACCTGTCCTGGAACCCCAAGGCTTTCAATGAAAACCAGAGCAGGAGCTCCAGATGTTCTTGGCCGGCAGAGTGACACTTCACACGAGTCAGAGCAGTCTTTTGAGAGCTCGGGCTGGCCAAGGGATTTACAGCTGAACTTATCAGTCAATACATCTTGTTGAAAGTACATGACAAGAGCGTTTGGCAAAGCCACCCTTGCTGCCTTCATAAACTTACTCCTGCATCTGGACCTGCAGGATCATGTTACCAACTGACTCTCCACGCTCTCAGCTTACTCACTGCAAAAGAAAAGCTCTCTTGAGGGTGTCAGGACCAGAACAAAAGAGATTCTAGGAAGTCTTGTCAAATAAATGGAGCTGGAGGCAAGCTAGACAACGTAATTTGAGTGACACCAAATACTATTCTTTTCCTCACATTATCTGCTACCTGTAATTATAAAATTAAAAATGGCTTAAAAACACCCCTATACCTCCACTTAAAAAGGAGATTTTCGAATCTTAGTTTAAGGGAAAAAAAAAACCCCAAAGGCGTAAATTAAATATATCCTAAAGGACCAGAAATCTAAAAAACAAACAAACAACAAAAAACAACCACCAAAAAAAATCCTTTAAAAGCCCCAGCAAATACAAAACCAGCAAAAAAAAAAAAAAAAAAAAGAAACCCCAAACAAACAAAACCCAACCAAACAAATAAACCAAAACCCCCTCCAACCTTGCTATTCTTTCAACAGCTTGGAAGTTTTTACTCAGCCATGTGATTTCTGCTTTTCATTTGCCACTTGTTATAAATAAATGCGTGAAATTCGTGCTCAAATATGTAATATCAGAATATGTATTGAAGTCAAGCTATAATCAATGTTAAAACAAGCATAACTTGCCCTTGAAAAAGCTATAGCAAACCCAGGAGCCAGCATCTTGCATTACAAAACAGAGCTACAGAGACTGTCAGCTCATCAAGAGACCTCTGCTATCTACATTTTTCGGAGAAGACTTCCCGGCAGAGATGATTGATGTAATCACCGAGAACCTCCTCCCAGCGTGAGCATTAATGGCCCCAAGATAAGGAATATCACCGCCCATCAGCCCATATCTCCCGGAGATGGAAGATTAATCAAAGGTAGGATACTGTTATGTCCACCCCGATTCCATGAATAGAATCTTCCTTGAATATGCTGGATGGCAAAGACAACACCCAAGATCTGGACTATATGAGCAAAACTGAATAAAAGTGGACTGTTGGAAGCAAATGGGGTGAACGGAGGGAGGTCTGATGCGATAGAGATCAGACTCGTGTTCACCCAGTACCAACCCCGGGCTTGGTGCTGTTCTTTTCGATCGTGGCATTGCGTGTTCGAATCCTCGGACACAAAATAAATTTCATACGTGTTTTAATTTGAATTGGGCTTTTTATTTATAACGCCACTGATCACACTCCCCAGACATGGTCAGTCCTCACTGCTGCTGCAAAAGTTTTCTGTGTAGCAAAACAGCTTACCTAGCATCTTGTTTTTCCGTAAACCAACAAAATGAGACCTTCAGTTGTCTGCACCCCTTGAAGGGCAGCAGTCTAGGTAACAGACAATTCATATGCTGAAAGCACTTGCATCACCACCCCTATAGGCAGCCTATCATGTTAAGAGAACTTTGAATTATCCTTAAGGTTTCCAGGGGGGTTAAGTTTGATCTGTAGTTTAAAAAAATCACATCTACTAAGCAACCAATTTCTGCTAGTTCATTTAATCCTCATTCATGACATTTTAGCCCTATTTCTCTCAGGCATATACACTATGGCAACATACACAATTATTTTAAACTGGGTACCATTTTCTGGGTTTCTACCTTAAAGGGAAGTATAAAGGGCCAAGGTTGTCACTGTAATTCAATTCCAAACTTCAACCTGTCAAATTTCAGAGTGCTACCGCTACACCTTGGAGGTGCTTTGGCACAATGACTGCAGTTGTCTTTGACAATGTAAAAAAGAAAAATGTTACCTTAAAGGGGCAGGATTTTCATTTTCAAGTTCAAATGACATTATTTCATCTTACTTGGTATACAGAAATTTGTAGACTGGAGTTTCCAGATTATATAGTGTCAAATTTTGTTTTTTCCTCAATAGTTATTTGCATTGTGATGAAAATTCTCTTACTCGTGAAGCTTTAGACTATCCTGAAACCAGAACAATGTGACTGTGAAAATTAATTCAAAGTGAGCATGATCTTTTGTACAGCTGTACAGCCATTGTTTATTTACATCTTGCCATAAGTTTTACCATTCTAACTTACATTTTAATGCCTTTTCTGTAGAATTGAGGCAAATAACATACTCGAACACTATAAAAAAACTCTATTATAAAATCTCTTTGAAAATATGTTGTATTTTTCAACTGTTTTGTAATGCATAGTATTCCTAACTTATGAGTCTCTTACTGCAAATCAGAATATTACTGTCACATAAAGTTGGATAAATATATCTGTAATTACACAAAGAAAAAAAAGCCACCAGTGCACTAACAAAAAGCAGCAGACTTAGAGTAATGAACCACATATGCCTTCTCTGTCAACACTAGCTACAGATTAAAATAAAAATCTGTTGCAATAGCCCACCGAAGAGCATATAGGTATTCTGAGTGAGTCCTTAGGGGGAAAAAGATACAATGAAGGCAGGGTGGGATTGGAAGGATGGCAGGAGCTAGCACTAAGGAAACTATCCAGACAGATTTATACTCCACCTATCACAAAAACCCACTCTTGTCTCCACCCCAGCTGGAGTGGTCGCTACACACCTTGTGCCTGTGCAGGCGGGCACAGNAGCAGCAAGGGCAACTTCCAGCTCATAAACTCAGACTACGAGAGTGCGTGAGTTATTCGATGGTTACAACGACACAGAGAAACTTTTCCACCTCCTACCAGAGACTCGCTTACCTGCGAGGGATGGATGCCAGGCGCCTGCAGCCCCAGCCGCCCACCTTCCAGAGGAAGGCCAGGGACAGTATGAAAGTAGGTATTGTGCTGACAGTCTCCTGTCCCCGCCGAGCACACGGGCCTTTCTAAAGAGCTGTCCTCCCTCCACTGCACTAGCAGATAGCTCAGACACGCCGCACGAGCTCCAGACAGTGACCCAGCTGCCAAGCTCCTCCATTCTTGGTGCTGAGTGACCAGCAGGGGCATCAACATCTTATCCACTACTGAGAGCAATGAAAGCCGCCCTACCGCTCCTTCACCTCGACTGAGGAGCTGCCAGGTGGTGCCAGACAGACGAACAAAAGTGGCAGCAATTAGCAGCTAATTCCTGCACGTGGTGTGTAAAACAGGGCGTTCCTTATCTGCACTAATGCCAGGCTGAGGTGGGGAATGGGGAGAAGATATTACAACGGTAGTTTGGATTAATGAGGCAACACACATCCTGCAGATTTAATGGGAAGAGTAACACAGTTCAATTATAAATCTGCAGCCTCATTACTACCACCAGTTGTCACCACACTGGTACAGACAACCTATGCAGCAATAGGCAAAGGAAAAGAAAATAATGGATAAATGGGAACAGGACACTGTCTTAAAACACTTTTCACACTGGACGTCATCATTGTGGCAAGTTTTATGTTTCAGGAAGAAACATAAATACAGACATCACAGTTCTGAAAGGGTTGATATGAGAACAAAGGCTATCACTTTTCCTCTCCACATTCCATACCTTGATAGTGAAGTCACTCCTCCTACCTGCATTTGGTATAGCAGGGAGGAGGTTACAAGTCTGCTTAAAGACCAGATCTAATGGAGAACTTCTGTTTAGGTTGACTTGCTTTCCACAGGCTTGGCCTACAAGCGCTAGGGATGGAGAAGAAGCAGGACTATCCTTTGCCGGCCTCCTGCAGGTTCACTGGGTGAAGTGCAGCGTGTACCTACAGTCCTCAGCAATCACCTTCATCACCACAGCTACCGAATACAGCAGTCCTCCCCATCTTCATTCCCCTTGGCCATTACTTTCACTCCTACATGGTCTTCCCATTTTTAGCCACTTAGTCAACACAGGCTTGTGATGAATCAGATCGGAGAACAGGGCCTTTTTCCACACAACACACAACCACTGGTGCTAGCAAAGGAAGGCAGCTGGTAGGGACAGAAATAAACAGGGAAATGTTACAAATTTTTTTTTTTTAGTGGATGTTGTGAGGCAAAGCTGTTATCAAGTGTGTTCAGATAACATCTCAAGTTTATGCAATTTTAGGGTTGTATAAAAAAAAAAAGAAGAAATTGCTAATATCAGGTTATAATTTTTAGATCTTCAAGAAGTGCCCAAGTGCTATAAGGAACAGATAATTTAATCTCTCTGCATTTGGGTGTGTTGTTTCAACAGTTCATCAGCAACAGGAAACACCTATTTATTTTATACTGAAATATGATACAAAGGATAAAAAAAACCCGCCTGATTAGTTCACAAGGGAGCTCATTCATAACATGTTTTAGAGAGACTGAAATGTCTACTTGAGTTCACATATTACCATTTGATCATATCTTTTACATTTGTGTGGCAGCTGCTAATCACAATCCTTTCCAAGATAAATTATCAATTTCTGCTATTCACACAATACTTCTGTGTTCTAACTTTTCTTATACTTTTGATTTCAAGAACTAGGTGTTGCCCTACAAAGAAAAAAAACCCCAGCCTGGATAAGATGAAAACCTCTTCACTTACCAGAAAAATACAGGGTCTCTGTCAGATCCCACCTTTGCATGTGCGATTCAGAACTATTTGAGCAGTGAGAGCAGTTAAGTAAGTAGGTTTTAGTTTTTTGAGTCTGCAGTATCCAGCAAGTCAGAAGTCACTATATTTGAGATGTCTTCATTTGAAATACTTCATCAAATATGGTGCACAAAGGGCATATTCAAAATTGGTTCATATGACCTTATCTTGTATTACCTCTTCAACCTTTGGATGCCTCTAAGATGAATATTCAAAAATGGAGAAACACAAAGAACAGTTACAAAGCTTTGCAAAGCTTCATTTCTGGTCAACAAATTAATGGAGTTTTAGACTAAAATGTGTGGTGGCTTCTTACTGCTATCCTTTCCCAGATAAATTAGCAGTTTCTGCTCTCCACACAATTCTGTGTTCTAATTTGCTCCTGAAAGATGTTAAAAGTTTACAGAGGAAAAAAAATTAGAAAGGCTAGATTCCAGGTAATGATCAAAAAGTCTTGTATACTCTGCATTTAGTACAGACAAATGATACACATTTAGCAAACATACGGAAAACCAGATGTTAGAAGTGTATATAGTCAATGATTTAAGACTTCCTTACACCTTGAGAAACAGTACTCCGGACTGATTGACCATTTTGGGGAGGTGAGGAGATGCAGCATTTTTTTTCCCCCATGTTTTAAACAATTGATTATCCAGATCCTCAGTTCAATCAACCCAATGTGTCTGAGTCAGAGTATCTACCATCAGAAATCTCACTGTTAGTTTCAGGGTGCCAGAAGAGTCACTGAGAAAGCTTGCTGGAGAAAGCTGTTGCTAAACTGGCCATCATATACATTTTAATTTATTAATGAGTAAAGGTATTCATCTTTTCTTTTTGAAATTTTGATCTTATTGTAACAATATTATTTTCTGTAATTAACGTGAAAGTCAATTTCATTTGGCAGAGAAGATGATTTCTTGCCTGCCTAATCACAGTTTACTTGTCCATAGAAATTTGGAGTGCCATAAATCCAAAGTATTTCTGAATTTAAAAAAATATAGAATTTGACTGCAGACATAGGCAGTAAGTATACTTACTTAAAACTTCAATAATAATAATAGAGATCTGGGTAGAAGACATCTTCAATTATTCCTGCTAAAATTAGAATTAAATTAAATTGAAACATCCTCCTATGCCTCTATCTCCTTCCAGTGGTATAAGTTTGATTTAAAGAGTTTTCATGATTGTTTTATTGTGTCGTTCTTGCTATCAAAAAATTAGAAACCTCATAAAACCCAGACTGGGTGGAATGAATAGATAACAAGATCTTTTGATCTGGAGACTGATATCACCTCCTTTATGTACAAAAATAAAACGTTATTTCAGCGTGAATGTGACAAATCACATAGCTCTAACACTTTGTGGTCTAATTCTAGAGGCTTTCCCATAGTCTGAAAAGAAAAGCATTTTTTTCCAAATTGAGGAATTAATTGAAAAATACTGCCACAGGAAAAAAAAAAAAAAGAAAAAAAAAAAAAAACACTCAAAAAAAACCACCAAAGGCAAGGAAGGGTGGTGAAGAGAGAATATGTTTAACCTCCATATTCTCATTCTCCAGTCATTTAAATTAGGGCCACAACCATACAAAAATCTAAGCAGTGAATACCTTTGTCTATGAAAATTGTCTGCTATTACCACTTCTCTAGCATTGCAGTACCTAAGTTATCCAAATACCATTCTCTGCTACAATCTCTTTCCCTTTGTACCTCTGCCCTCTCAATTTGTTGCAAACCATCCTGTCACCCTCCCAGCTCCATTTGTTCATAAAAAAGCAATTTTCCCACTGTGTCTGGCCCTTTACACAGCCAAAGCCCTGGGCATTGTGGTCACTTTCTGGAAAGACCAGCTGAGATTCTGCCCTACCAGACTGGGAGCAAACGTCCTCCCTTTATGAAGAGCTGCACACTGGCCTCACAGTCTTGTAAAGAGGAGAAAAAAATCTCCCACCTGGAAGTATCTGTAGTGAACAGGCAATTTTCACAGATCAAGTGGAACATATAAAAGGACAAGAAGCTGTCTAAAGTTTTGATGTACTACTTCCAAATTCCTCTATGTGAAGATAAGGAGTGAACAGCAAGACTCATTTTTAATTAGTCCCAGTGAGTCATTAAATTGTTGCTTATTTTTCAGGCTGCAAGATGGATAATAGAGTTCCTGCATTACAATCTGGTATAAAAACAGGAAGGTAAACTTACTCAAACACACACAAATCCAGACATATTGCTAGTAAAATGTTTATTGATATTATGCAATATATTCCTAGCACATCTCAAATATTCATTAAGAAAAAAAGATGAACACAGCAAATAAACATTTTTCCAATTAAGTGAAAGCTCTTTAAAAGTTTAGGCTCTATTCATTAAAATTGGATTCCATTCTGACGTTAACTAAAAGCAGCTTTGTGGGATTCTACATTTATCTTTTTTCAGTAATTTGCACATAGAATGCAGCCATTTGCAAATCAAAGTACACTTTTTGTGCTGCCTCTTCTGCAGATTCAACATGGACTCTCAACACAAATTCTTCTCAGGACTATCTCTTGCACAGTACTCCTCCATGTCCTCCAAAGTCATCAGAAGAGTGGGAGCTGCTATTCCCAGGTTCCCCTGCACACACCACCCTCACTCTACTCCGCATCACACGTGGTTCCCTCCTCAGCTGCAGAGATAGGAGCAGTCTGGGGCTCTTCCTTGAGTACACACACAGTTATTATTTGTATTTGCTGCTGTCTGGAGAAGGAGATGGGAATACTTTTAGGAAGGGGTCCAACCCATTTCTGTGCAAGCACTGCCACAGCAATGTACAGTCTCTGTCTGTGCCCACCTCTGCGCCCTGCTCGGACACTGCCACAATGCTCACATGTCAGGTGGACCCCAGCAGAGTCACCTGAACTCAGGTGAGCTGGGTGAGCAATACAGGGCCCACCAGGTAAGGTCTCCCCAACTCCTCTGGCCACCTCCTCCCTCGGCACTGTCTGCCTAGTGAGAGCAAGCACTGTGTGTGAACATCAAAACATCACAAAACTACTCCATACAGGAAATCTTGGTGTCTTCTGCCATTTCCATGGATTAAATAGGTTTATATTGTCAAAAAGCAGCACAGGCCACTGCAAGAAAGGGGTAGATGGTGGAGTCACGGGAATGGGACAGGACAGAACAGGAGCATGGCTCTCAATCCAGGCAGCAGCAACACACCAGAGAGACTCAGCAACTTGAGAAAGAGCGTTCAAACTGCTGTAATGAACTGAAAGCTTATTATAGTGGCAGTGAAAGGTGGAAGTTAACTATACAGAAACATCAGAAAAATCACATTGCTTCAGTGAGGCTCTGAAACATGGACTTTTCACAGTAAATTTGTGTGAAAAGAGGAGCTGAGATGCCAGTATATGTAAAAAAACTTCAGTGTAACACATGAGGAGGGACACACAAAGCCAGTCTTTGAAGCCTGCTACTTCACTGCTGTACTGGCACCATGGGGCAATCTTCCTTTCCTCCACGAACATGAGCAAATACAGTTCAGCACTTTGGGGGGTCGATATGCAAGGCAAGGTAATACCCTTCCCTCAGAGCTATTTTCCTGTCTATAATCACACTAATCTAGTTCATCTTCATCAAATATGGTTGGGGGGAAAATGAAAATACAGTTCACCTTCCCTGTCCCTGCAAAATGGGCATTGTTGGAATTCACAAGTTGCATCTGCACTACCTACTACTTGCATTAATTTTAATTAATTTTTTAAAAGCTATTTCTTGCACAAACTGCGTGAAAGAGAAAGATGGAAATGAATGGCTGCACGTTTCCTTGCAAGGGCAGGTTATTTCATCAACTCAGTCCATTGGTGTGATTAACAAACAATCAACCAAAGTTCACCAATTTAATCTCAGTATTTTGCCTGAAGATACCGTGAATGAGGTACTATACCTACCTTTAACTTGCTGTAATTTTAAACTGCTCCACTTTATCACAGCTTTTCATCTGAATGGCTGGTGCCAGGAACTTGCCACTGTAGAATTAATAACATATTGACACTTCCAGCCCCTCAGTCTATCTTTGAAGTTTGAAAGCAGTATCAAGGAATAGGTTATTTTCCTTGGAAGTGATGACCATTTGTCTAAGACCACAATTCTCCAAATGTAAGCAAAAACAGAAAGTACACATTTTGGCAGTAACAACTAAATCAAATTTGCATTGGAAAGCATTGAAGGCTAGGTATTTCTGGCCTCTCTGCAAGGACTTCAGGGCACAGAGGAATAATGTTAAATGGTCTCTTTCCTTCATGATTAAAATTATGAGGGATAGTGTCCCGGTTTGAGACAAATTTTGGGAGGAGACTCCGAAAAGGCATCTCCTCTAAAAGGCAGAATTACAGCCCCTCCCCCCAGCCAAGGCTCGGAATTAAAATCTTCTTAGAGAGACGTGAAAAAGAAACTGTTTATTAACAAGCAAGGTGCATGCAGGCACAAAGAAAACGAAACAAACAAACAAAAACCCCCAAACTTGAATAATATTAGGCAGTAAATCTTCTCTACCGTGGAGAAAGATGGTGGAATTTTTCAGAGTCTCTCCTTTCTTTAGTTCAACTCCTCCTGAAGGCTCGGCCCGGCTGGGCCAGGGGGTCCAGCAGCGCCTGGCAAGGGCCTCGCCGACTGTCTCCCCGGAGATCATCTGATTGTTCAGATAGGGAAAAAAAAACCAGGCCGAACAGTCCAAAAAACCCAAAAAACAGAGCATAAAAATCACCCCAGGACAGATAGACTGCTCTCTCTCAAGGCTGGATAGATGGGGTCATAGGTCCAACTGCCCCTTGGAAAACACTAGCTGTGATCCAGGCTGTAGCATGATGCTTCTCTCTTGTACCAGGGATGGCTCCTTTCTCCCTCCATGTGCCCCTGCATCCCATGAGGGGTCAGCACTGTTTGTAGGAAGCAGAGTCCCAGAGTAAGAGCACAGGGAAGCACAAACAAGATTTAGAGGTAGCAGCTGTGAACTTCACAGGGTGCCTGCTGCCACTCAGTTACCGCAAAGTACGGACCACATGTGCAATTCCTTCCTTGCCACTGCCCTCAGTGGGGCTGCTTCCCCTTGCCACATGGTTATTCTGACAGTTCTTATTGTAGAAATGAATGTGGGTTTTCACCTGGGTTTAAGCCAGGATATTCTGCTGCCCACACACAGTCTTCTGAGCTAGAGCACATGGTGCTGCGTGTCTGAGTTGCCTGCACAGCTTTGGATATCCCTTAAAGGTGGGACTTCAGTTAACTGGTCAAGCTTCCCTTTCTTGAGTGAAGCAGCAGGGGGAAGCCATCTGAAAGCATTCAGCCCTCCAGTGTTATAGAATAGAATCATTAAGGTTGGAAAAGACTTCCAAGACCATCCAGTCCAACCTCCAACTGAATACCACCATGCCTGCTAAACCATATCACAAAGTGCCATGTCCATTCATCTTTTGCATGTTCCCAAGTAACTCCACCACTTCCTTGGGGAGCCTGCTCCAATGCTTAGCCACCCTTTCAGTGAAGAAATCTTTCCCAATATCCACCCTGAACCTCCCATGGTGCAATGAGAAGCCATTTCCCTTTGTCGTTTCGCTAGCTGCTTGAGAGAAGAGGCCAACCCTCAATGGAACTTCTTACAGCCCTGAAGCCCTCCAGCCTGGGCTGTCTTGTTTGAAAAGCTCGATGGGAGTGGAAACAGGTACCTCATAGAATCATAGAGCAGTTTGGGTTGGAAATGTTACTCTCGTGGTCTTCTCCAGAGGACAGAGCAGTTATTCCTACAACTGATGCAACTGATAACAATGAGGGTGGGGAGGGACCCTGACAGGGTCCAGTCCACAAAGCTGCTGGGTCCCTATGTCTAATCACATGTGGCTGAGCTCAGCTACTCCCAGGGATAGTGACAGGAACAAACCTTTACTGTCAGCATCCTTGCACACCAGTTACATTTATGAATATGCTAAGTTTGAGATGCCAGTACCTCAGGAACACACCTGAGCAGGAATATTTTACTATTAAAAGGAATTTTCAATCTACGTCCACTCTCTATGTAGGAGCTTATTTCCTAAATCTCTCTATCTCTTCCCCAAATTATTTGTCTGTATATCAATCATTTTAGCAAATGCTTCACGTGGAGCTATAACTTTTCCAATGGCTTTACACAAAGAAGAGCACAGCAGTAACAGTGTAAAACATGAAAAATCAGAGGGACAGTACTCTTGTCTTACAACAACACACTACAGAAGTCAGAAACTACCTCTAAGACTGCTTGAGCATCCTCCTGAATGCAGTAGCCAATAAGACTAATTATTCTTGGACAGCAGTGTACTTTTTTCCTCATAATTTATTCATTGCAAAGTCTAATCCTCGTGCTGATAAGACAATATACAATAAGCAGAAGAACATAATCGTGTTTGAGGACAAGAGTAAGAAAGCATGCCCAAGCCATTTCCTGCTTTGTCACAAATGATTTCAACACCATTTTGTTTTATTTCTTCCTGGAAGCTGAAAAACAGTGTCTCATATTTCAACCAGAGAATTGTACTAAACATAGCCTTTTCTCTATCAGTATTATTAGTCAAGGATGAATTTTATAGCTTGAAAACATGGATAAGATGGATTAAAAGGCAAAGAAATTGTGGGAAGGACTCTGTTCTGCAGGGAATATGATAAAAAAGAAAAGATGTAGGATATTATTACAGTTGTCTTGTTTATGACTGAAGCCTCTATTAACCTAAATCACAATTAGAACTATATTGACTGATGATGGAAGATGCCACTGACTGGTGCTGCTCCCGGAAAACTGTCCTAAAAACCTTCTCTGCACTTCAATGCACATGCTTTTTTGCAGGGCTCAAACCACTCATGGTCATACAACTTTTGAAATTCTGCTATCCACCTGTAACCATCTTTTTGAGCCCAGAATCTGTTGTTATCATGTCTGGGGCAGGAAGGAGAGAAGTGGCCTCAGTTAAGGAGTCAGTGCCTTGTTTAGAAAGTCAGTGACTCTAGAAAATAGATCTCCCATTGTCATAGAAATCATAAAGCAATTGTCATATTTTCCATCCAGCACTGTCCCTATCATACACTATGAGGGAGTGATCTTCCCATTCTTGCTCAAGTATTTGGGTGATTTGTGTCAATATCTGGATTCTTTACAAGTAGATGCCTGAGCATAATGAAAAAATAGCATGAGGCAACTATCTCAGTGATTTGATCCAGAAAGTTTCAGGTGTCTTTCAAACACTACAACTGAATGAACTTTCAGATTAAAGACCCATCTTCAGCTCCTTAATCTGGTGTGCATCAGTTGATTACTGAACTCAAGCAGCAGCTACTTCCCAGAGGAAAAGAGAGGTTTTATAACAACCAGACAGGTAAGAAGAAACAAGTAGAACATGGAGATCAGTAAAGAGAATGAAACATTATTGGGCAGTGAAACAGATACTATGAAATGTAGAGTACACAACAACAGGGAATAGCGTCAGAAAGGTCTTCAGAGCTCAAGCAGAGGATGTTTCATTTCCATTGTTTAGAGCAAGAAAGACTCTACTGAACAAAAGAATGGAATCAGCATTACATGCATCCAAAGTTTATTTTATGCTCCTGATTCAAGTGAGATGGGACAAGAGGAGAGGAAGAACCAAAGCAAAGGACAACCCAAAGGATTATAAAGTATCCTAAGGGCTTGAAAGGATTACAAAGAGCAAATATATATGCATATAAAAATCTTAAGCAAATACCGTCTTCATAAAATAAGCAACACTGCCCTGGGAAATCACCTAACATATCTCAGAGATCTTGGCTAATTTTATAATTATCCACTGTCTTTGTTAATTGATCAGCATTTTTGCATCATCTGATATTGTCCAAGATTTGGTTCCAAATACAGCAGTGTATTTCACATAGATGTAAAATTACACGTTTATACTGAGGTACTGAGCAGTTAAGTTTTATTACTGAGATTTTCTTGCATAAATGCTTCAGGTTAAATGTGGGATTTTCCAGAGTTCAGAGCCTTAAGCAGCACTTGCTAAATAAAAATTTTGATTTCATACATGAATAAGGCAAGTGCAATGATCACAGTGAAATATGGTCCCATATATAAAAAAAGAAAAAAAAAAAGAGGAAAATATTCTGCTTTATTACTACTTTTTATTAGAAATAACTTGTTCCTAAATGAAGAATTGATTTCTACTCTCCATTACATACATGTTGATTTGGAATTGCTTCTTATTTCAGTGAAGAATTTTTTGAGTTGATCTTGTTCTTAGATTTTTACAAAGTTGTGTCTAGTAACTGTTTTAGTCATCAATATTTTTTACATTTTTAGCCATTTATATTAAAAGCCCACATCCTTTAAGACAACTTTTCATTATCTATTTGACACAACTTTCACTAAATAGCAATGAATATTTAAAAACTAAAATTGTGACCTTAGAAATATATACTTACAGTATGGAATTGTGACAATTAATGGCAAGAGAAGAGGAGGATCTTGTTACTGAGCAGAAGATCACAAAATTGACAGATAAGAGAAATCTGGAGGGTAAGATAAATATGCCATCCCAAGACTGAGAGAGATCATTTATTCAGCTGGGTTATTCAAGCACAGCCTATCAGCTTCAAAATCCTAGTTCTACTTCTCCAGCATGTTTTTCAAACATGTAGTAAACATCATGTTCCAAATGAGAGGGCTTCCAATCACAACAACAGTAATTAAGTTACCATTATTAATTAAGATTACAACAAACCAAGAACACACAAGATACTTGATTATTTTTTTTTTTCACTTTGGGTGAAATAATTAGACTTTTTTGAGTTGTGACTGTTTTCCAAAATTTATATAAATGAGAGCAGTGGTAATTGTTAGGTTGGGGTAAAAAACCTGCTAGAAGGAAAATAAAGTACTGAGGCTGAGGAACATGTACTGCAGAAAAGGTTTCCATGGACTAGGGATATCAGTTAGTAGGACACGCCCAAGCAACTAAGTGGTCCTTATCACAGACCAAGCCCCCACTGGGCCTGACTGTCTTCAAAAGAAATCAAAATTAATTTTCCTGTCTTAAAGAACTTACATGTGGGAAGAGATGAGAAAGGAAGGGAAAGAAAGATTGAAATAACAGAGAAAGGGTGTGTCTGACAAGTAGCCAAGACAACATGTCATTGGTTTTAAAACATTACAACAGAGGAGGAATCTGAGAGAAAATAAACACACACACACCACACGCCTCCAAAACACGTTTGCAGATACTTATGGGATTGTCACCAAATTAGGGCTGGAGGAAACACTTGACTGCTAACATGCAAGTTTTGCAAAAGCCTCTTGTAACTGGCATCATAAAAGCAGTAGTCCAGACACCACCAGGAGGGCTTTGGAAGTAAAGTGAAACATCTTAACCTCAAATTAAAGGAATGAATACCAACACGCATAAGAAAAGTGGATGGCAAGAATTGTTACAATAAGTGATAAAAGCATTGATGGAAGAGAAAAACCAAATTGTTAAGAGAGAAAGAAAGAAAGAAATTTCCAGAGGAGATAAATGTTGTAAGCCAAAGCAAGCTGCTTCCCTCTCCTTAGAGGATAAAAGATCTCACTCCACCGAAAACCAAATAAGGAGGTACTAAAATGGGACCAAATATTGGAGTAATGCACCCCAAAACTTTGGAACATCATCCATCCTGCAGGGAAAGACCTGGAGTCTACAGAGTCTACCAATCACCCTAAAGAGTAATCGTAGGACTTTCCAGGGATCAGAAGGAAAGTTCCTACCTGGGCTGAGGAGCTGCCTTGAGTGAACATCTGCTTTATCTCTATGTTCTATAAAGTGCTTGTCTGTGATGGTTCCCTGTAACTGCTGCTCTGGAAAGAGCTGCACGAGAGCTTATGCAGGTCTGTACTGAAAGAGCACTTCCCTCATCTCTCATGGAACACAAAAGGCCACCTGCTCACATTAACTCTCCTTCACTTGCTTGTGGGGAGGGGTATGATAATAACAAAAACAAACATAAATAGGGCTCAAGAAAACCCTTTCTGAGAATAGACTTTAGAAAAATGCACAGAGAATCCAGGTCACTACAGACTAGTTAACTTTACGTAAGTACCTTGACAAATACAGGTAGCAATGAATACTGAAAAAAATAACACTTTAACAGTATTCATTTCAGCTTGTAATCACATGTAATATGTAAAAGCAAAAACCCCTTCACAAAGACTAATGCAATTTCAGAGCTTGTTGGCAGTTACAGTTCAGTGTTTCTGGAGACTGAAAACCAGTCCAGGATGAACTGCATAACAAATGACTGCATTAAATCTACTCACTAGGCCTCAAAATCCAGGCACTGATCCTAAATTCAGTACAAAGTTACACCCAGGCAGGCGAAACCATAGGCTGCCACGGAAAGAAGTGCTCTCCCACAAGACTCCTCCTTAGCATCAGAAGTAGCAACCATGCAACCGTAGCACCAGTTGGTGCAATGACCTGCCTGGCAGAAGATTAATCTGCCAAAAGAAGGTTTCCATCCGATCGGTTGGCTGAACTGACTCACTTTGCACTCACAGATTGCTCAACCCAGCACAACATAAGCCAGGGAAACAGATGAGCTGGAGGAAGTGTGGGGCTGCCCCTACTGAACACAGCCTCCACTCACACCCTGTTATGCACAAAGCCAAGCCTCACACTGAGATGTTCACAGGGGCTCGAGGGGGCAATACGTCCATCTTTGCAACCACCTAATAACCGAGATGTACCTCAAAGAAAGTGCCTTTTTCCTACTGTGACCATGACTGAGAGGTCTGCAGTCCGAAAGCTGTTAGAAAGCATAGATGCAGACCAATATGGAGCTTCTGAAACTGGAGCCTAAATGCAGAACAAATATATACTTCCACACAGAAAATTTGCCAGACTACATCTAAAAAATTGATTTCACTTTAGGAGAATGTTCCAGCACAATACAGCACATGAATCAACAAGCTTAACAAATTTAGCTCATTGCCGCTGAGGAACCTGCCATGTCTTCAAAGACAAGGTATTTTCACCAGCTGCATCTCCCTGAATGGAGAGGAAACACCTGCAGCATCCACGAGATACTCTGTACTATGTCTAATGTCAGATATACCCACCAGGCAATATTAAGCTATAATTAAGCTATTTTGGATTTTCCTTATCAGCAGAATCCATCTTTGATTCAGGTACAAATCAAACACTTTATTATTTCTACCACTAAAAGACATCCATATGGAAAAATGTGTAGATGACTGTAATAGATCATCAAAATATCACAGAAAAGGCAATTCAGATACAAATTTAGACTTTGGAATGCTGTGTACTTCTGTTGACTACCAATGTACTAAATCAGTGAAAATTTATATACCTGCATGATAAAGATCCCCAAAAGAAGAAGACTTAGAAAAAATAATAGATCCAAACAAAAATACATAACCTAATGTGGTCCATTTCTCTGTCCCTTCTTCTAGGGTGTAAAGGGTGTGTTTTTGATACTTGCAAAGCATGCTTCCCAAATGGAAAATGGCTGCCAACAGATGAAATGTTGCAGCTGACACCATGCAAGTTTGGCTTTTTTCCTTATTCACTTAGGGGTGTTATCACACAAGCATTTGCCTCTGGCGACCCATTCTAATGCACATTGTGATAATGTCTCATTTTGACACAGACTGGCAAAGATTATGCTTAGTTTACATAGAGACTATCTGATATTTTCAAGGCCTGATCTTGGGCATGGTTAATTGAAAACATAGGTCCCTTTATTCTTCATGCTTTGGTTGTCAGTCACCACCATACATTTGTCTGCTGCAAGCCTTGCCTCCCCCTCTTCTAAATCTCATTACGGTATGTTCTCCAAAGGGTAAGAGCCATGGAACAACGACCTGCTCGTACTTGATTTATTCTGCTGTCCACCTTTTCTTAAAACAACATATTTCACTCAGGAGCTTTGGTTTGCATGTCATGGAAATAGAATTACATGATTTGCAAATGAAGTAAATTATAAAGAGAACTTCAAATTAGCATACACAACGTGATCCTCTTCTGTCTGTAATAGAAGGGGATTAATTTTGTGTTTTTAGAAGAAGTAGCTACTGGATTTTTTTGAAATCTACAGGTGACAGTAGGATCATGCTGGAGTTTATCCCTTCCCAGATACCCTTTGTATTTCTCCCAGTGCACTTCATTACGCGGACAGCCCCTGTACTTCAGGCGAGGGTTATCCACCATGGAGTTCTAAGCATGTCCTCAAAATAAGGCTCCTCCAGCTTTGCCAGTCCTTCTCAGGGAACCAAAGCCAGCAGGGATGCTTACACGTCACCTGCCCACTCTGTGAAGTGTCTGGGCATGAGAAACTTTGTCTGCTAGAAGCATCCTTAACCTCAGAGCACTGAGTTCCGTTCCCAGCCCGAAGAGAGCCAGCTTATGCTTGCATGTACTGTAAAGCACCTGTTCCATTTCTCATCCCCCTGGACCTCCTTCTCTAACACTTCAGCCTATCTGTTGATACCACACATGATTCAAGACTCAAGTGTCCACCTACCTCCATTTTCCATCCCTTCCAAAGCTTTACACTTTGGAAGAAGCGCTGTCATAGATCTGCTTTGCAAACAATTACTTCCCTCAGCTCCATCATTGGGACATAGTAGACTTTGAAACTAAAAGGAAGTATGTTTAAACCAAAGAAACTCTCTTTCACATTTCAGTGCATTTGGATTTTATTAGAGAATATTTAAGCCATATTTTATTTTATAACTGAGATATTATTGACTGCATATATAAATAGCCCTAGTGAATGCATCAGAGCTCTGTAACTGAAAAAACATGGAAAACAATGATGTCCTCTCTCCCTCACCCGTGCTTTCCTATATAGTCACTGGCTTCCTATTACTGCAGTATTGCTGGAATCTGATGGCATAGAGCCAATAACACTGTCAAAACAAACAAACAAAAAAATTCCTGGCGACAACATGTAGAGATAGAGGGGAAGAACAAAATTCAAAAGCTACCCAAATGACAGTGTGTAAAATCTGTCAGAAATACCAAGAAAACAAAGACAACTCCTGTGATAAAGAAGAAGCAAGGGTCAAGGGTCCCTCACATTTTATAGCTTCCTTCTTCCAATTTAGTGCACTGAGATTTCTGGATTATGTAACTTCTTCAGCAGTTGTACTTTGTAATGAATTAAATATAAAAATGAATGACTAAATCATTATAGCTATTAATGATGATAGTACAGGCCAGCAAAGAAGCAGCATCCACTAAAAAGAACAGCACTGTCCTTTGAGAAGTGGTTGAGCAAGCCTTAAAAATATCAAAGCACCAAATTTCAGAGTTAATAACCTCTCAAATGAGGTTTTCATATTTCACCTTGTCAAGATCATGAAGGAAGGTACATTTCCCTTCACATTTTTTAAGATTGTCTTTGCAGCAGTAAGAGTCAAGAGACCATTTTCTCTTTAAACAAAAGTTCAGATCTCAGAACCAAATGTTATGGCAAAGGATAAATTTTGAAGACATACAATTCTAGAAAATAGAATATTTCACTAAATTATCTACCATGTTTGTGCTAGGAAATCGCTATTTTCAAAGTCTTAACATCTTTCTAGAAAAGATTATTTGAACATAGCTCTAATTATAAAATGGTACCAAGTTTTATTAGGCATGTTGCTAATTTGGAATATACATAAAATACACAAAGAAAATTATGAGCAGCTTTTCAACAAGAACTGAATTCATTTCCATAACTGAATCTACAAAATCTCAGACCAGATAGAGCTTTAGGACTGTAAAAATATGGATGCTTACTAAGTTTCTACTTTATAGCATAGCCAAGAAACAGTGTTTCAAACAAAGCTCTTGCTATGCCCTGCCAGAAATAGTGAACTTTACTGCCTTCAAGCAACTGTGGTCTGGAAAACAACACTAGCCAACATCTATCACCGTCAAATGTTTAAACAAAAACACATTATTCCTTTCTCAGATTTTCCTTCTTGCTATCCCTTATAAAGTGCAGTGTTCCTATTCTTCCAGCCTTTCCTCATAAAGCCCATGGTCTTAAATGACAATGTGCTACTGATCCTCAAGCATGAGATTAAATCATCACACAGGATAGAGTGATCTGTCTAATTAAGGCAAGGAAGACATGATATTTTGAAGGCCGTCCTTCTTGAAGAAACACATTTCTTCATAATTTCACCAGATATAGCACACATATGGTGCCAGCATAAAGCCAGAAGCTGACCCCTTCTCTTGTCCGCCACTTCTCTTATACCTTAGTCTTTGCCCTGTAGGAAGACATGCTGGTCTTTTCTTCTGCACTGATCACTATAAGCTTGGACTGGCATTACCAAAGCTGGAGCAGTTTGCGAAGAACTGCAGCCCATGGGATGGACCCATGCTGGAGCAGTTCATGAAGGACTGTATCCGGTAGTAGGAACCCCATGCTGGAGCAGGGGAAGAGTGGGATGAGGAAGGAGCGGCAGAGATGAAATACTGTGAACTGACCACAATCCTCATTCCCCATCCCCCCGCACCAGCTGGGGGGTGGAAGAGGTAAAACACTTAAGGGTGAACTGAGCCTGAGAAGGAGGAGGTGGAGAAAGTGATTTTTTGTCCTGTCTTTGTTTCTCACTGTCCTACTCTGTTTTTAACCAGGAGAAAATTAAATTAATCTTCCCCAAGTTAAGCCTGTTTTGCCCATGATGGTAATCTGTGAGTCATCTTCCTATCTCAATGCATGAGTTTATCTTCTTCCCTCATCCTGTTGACAAGGGAGAGCGAGACAGCAGCTGGATGGGTATCTGGCAGCCAGCCAAGTTCAAAATTCCCCTTCCCTATAATAGCAACTAATCCCCACCAATGGAAATAAAAACCAAAAACGCACCTGTGTAGCCAGTTAGAGACCACTTGCTCCAGCTCTCAGTGAACAGAAACTTGAGCATGTGGGCTGAACTATTGCCTGTCTTGATGAGGGATCCACTCCTGCTTCTGCCCTTGTCACTCAGAATCCAAATTCAGCTGTGAGAAGGAGTATGGGACAGCACATTTCCAATTTGATGGTTTTCCATGTTATCTTCATGTGGTGTTCACACTAACCACTGATTATTACCAGCAGATAAACAGCAGTTATGTCCCAGGGAGAGCAAACAAATATTTTTCAGCAGGTGGAATATTTCACAGCAGGAGAAGGGTAATTCTCTATGCAGATATGTTGCTGCAAATCACCAGTACTATCAGCATTGCTTTGGTTGGTTTATTATTTCAATGTGAATATATTATTTTGATAGGAATCTTACGGAATATTTTAGGGAAGGGAAGAAATGGATATCTAAAGATCCTTCAAGATGAAAATCTTTAAATCCTCTTTACAATCAAAGATGGGGCAAATGACAATATTACGTATTGAAAAGTTTGGCTTGAGAAAGTTATTTCAAACTGAGACACACCTTTTCTAGTCAAGAAGCTCCACTTCAACGGGTACTGGACTAACAGCATATCAATTGCTGTAAGAAGAGTTTTTCCCCCCCTTGTTTTTTTCTAAAGATGATTACAGAGTGGCATATGTGAGGGGGTACAAACTCCCTCCTGTTTCTGCTACCTTTAGCAACAACCAGCCAGTCTCCACCAAATTTGACAGAGAGGAAGTCAAAAATCTACTAAGTTCTTATGGTGTTTTTGAAGACAGGAATCAGAGCAGAGATGTTAAATGTGATCAGTACCGCCACTGAGAGAAAAGCTAAATGCTGAGTCTGGCTTTCAACACACAAAGAAGAATCCACTTATATCAAAGATATGATAACAGAGACTAAATTGCCTTTATCCCCATTCAGAAAACCAGATTTCACCTCTAACTGGATGCAAGAGGATCAAACTACATTCCATATGACACATGCACATCCACACCCACAAATACTCTTACTAAACCAGGCTTCACGAGCTTCAGTGCTCCTGAATGTATTTCAGTGTTAAAAACTAATACAGGTTTCTCTCCTTTCTTCAGCAACAAAGGCACTTTAAACTCACTTAAACAGCATTCTTATTTGGATTGACCCCAGAAAGCTGGGGGACAGCTTCAAAAACAAAAATATTAAGATGTCAGTCAGCAGTCCCTGGGTTCTTTGGCTCACCTGACACAGCCTCAGTCTGCCCTGGGGAGAAAGTGAGTGGGCATGTAAATGCGAAACATAACATTTCAAGTAATCTGTTTTGAGGCATAACAGCATTTGCCGTACTTATTCAAACCACAGATCATTTCCATGGAGAATACTACAAGACAAAAAAGACAAATCACCCCACTGCATGCCAAAACCCTCTCCAACTCTGTAGAAAGAAGCTGAAGGGTGCAAGCACAGGGGTACACACCCCAGAATGATCTGCACATACCCCCTCCTGTAAATGTTTAAGTAAGTAGGGGATTTTAATCTCATTTCAAAACTCACACTGCACGCTGCCATGTGAAGACAGTTCCTTCTTACATACAAAGTTGAAGCAGCTTAAAACAGGATTCAAAATCTGGTAATTTATGCCACTTTATGCATCTGCTGAGAGGAATACAATTCTACAATTCTAAATGATTTCCCAAGGTCACTCCTGCGCATTGCTGTATAAAACAGTGTCAGTATTAGTCCCTTGTGCTGCAAGAGGGGATTAACACTACTACATCAAACGTGCAGTGTCAACAAGTAAATCACAGAGAGGAGTTGACGAGCTGAAAATTGAACCTACCTTTCAGTAGGGCTGGGAGACCGACAGTCTGGATGGTTACCATAGTAATTCTGTGGCAGCTTCAGATTTATTGCCTTGTACTGCACAGTTTCAAAGGTTCTTCAGCTACCTTCTGCACTGTTTCCAGAGCCAAGAGGAATTCTATGATAAATGTCCACTACCCAAAAGATATATTCAAGGGGATGTAATGCAGGAAAGCTATACTTTAAATGTAAATCACATGCTTTTTGCCCCTTTTAGAATATTAAAGAGCAATTTCAAAGGAATGAAAACAAAGAACTCTGACCTCTGACACCATGATTCTTTGCTCTACAGATCACAATTTTCTGTGGGACTGCCTACTGCATATTTAAGTAGCATGAAACTGAAAATGAGGTAATAAATTCCACTAAAGATAGTCTGACTAATGCATTGATTATGAAAATAAGAATACAACTGAGCAATTACTAGCGTAGGCAGTCATAGGGTCTTGTTCAGTATATTTAGATCATTCTGTAACCATTAGAAATTAAATTATTTCATTATAGTTAATAATTTATATCCCTTTACATTTTCAATAACACAAAAGGATATTGCCATGTGGAATAAATATGATGAACCATTAGTATTCCACTGTTCACACTCTACGCCATAAAGAGTGTGCATTAATGTTACCAGATTGCATTAGATTTTAGTTTACCTCCATGATAGGCTTTAAAGGAAAACACTGATAATTTGCCTTTTATTACTACCCTAAATATTGCTTGCTGCTCTGTTCAGCCACGACTTGAAAATGGCAACTTCTTCTCTTGTTAGTAAACATTGCAATTCATGAAATATTCCGTTATATTTTACTGGATTTTTTATGCCCAGAATTCTCTTTGACTGCACAGCAATAAAAGGCTGAGGGAACACAGGCTATCTTTTCCACCAAGTGCAGAAGCACCATGCACTAATTTGTGTATTAGCAATTCCCATGTGAATACTACATTATTGATTCTGCCATATAAATTCCACTATATGACAGGAAGGATATTGTGTGTAGGATTAATAAAATTATTTCCTCAAGCAATATTTTTTAAAGCATCGATTGTGTACTTTTGCTTCAGAAAAGCTTTTCACAAATGTACATTATGATGTGAAAACAAAATAGTTCTGTAGTGCAACATAGTAAATACAAATGAAGACATACTGTGTGACACCAGTTCTGCAATACGCCTGAGTATTAAAACATCAGGATAAAACTGCTTTTAAAACACAAAGGGAGATGCATACTTTATAGATGGTTCATGCAAAAGGACACAGCACTCATCTGGTTAATAGAACACATATTGACATTGTAAGGTATGCTATCCCAAAGACAAACAGCATAAGGTTTACAGTCTGCTGTTCGCACCCATGCAGCCCACATTTTGTGACATTTGTAGTGCAGAAACAGAGCCCCCCTTCAAGTGTTTGCTTTTAGAGACAAATTGAGGAAACATTATCAGAAGTGTCATCTCTTGCTTGCATAAATAAAGGGGAGACTTTGGCTGGCTTATTGTATCACAGAAACACCAAGGCACGCTTAGGGAGGGTTCTCTATAAGAGATGGTTACACATGAGCAGATGCCATTTATTTTCATTAAATCTGGGCTCCCCATTCTGCCTTAATGGTGACCTCCTCAGAAACCACCCCACTAGAAGAATCTGTTAGCTTTAAATCAAGTATATTTTGAAACAAATCCAAATGAAAAGGTAAGAATTTTAAAAAGAAAAAAGAAAGAAAGAAAAAGAGAAAAAAAGCAGGGGTAAAAATCAGGTACCAAAAGCCTCTAAAAAGTATTTGCACTCCCTCTCTGCCAAGCCTGGCTGCAGCTAAAGCAGCCTAAATGAAATGAAAAGTTCATCAGGTCAGGCCATGTTTCCTACCTCCATATGTCCTTTCCCTCACAGCATGAGCTTTAATGACTCTATGCAGACATCAGGACAGACCAAACAGAGTTCTCCACCTGGGGACAGGGTCTGTGGCAGTGGCTCTAGGCTGTGGCAAGGCTCTAGGTGTGGCTGTGGGTGTACCAGCCCATGCACTGATTGTTGAATGCTCTGTTGTACAGGCAGCAAAACCCATTGTCACACCCACTGGGGCCAGAGACCTGATGGAGCCAGTGCCAGAGCTCTGCCGCTTCTCCTCAGCATCCTCAGGTTTTCTTCTAGCAGCAAAGGAAGTGCAGGGAGTGAGCAAGGCTTCACCCTGGTCTTTACTTTTTATGCTGACCAGAGATCTGGTCTTCATGGTTTACACACAGATCCAGAGGCACTGAAGCTACAAAGCTGTAATACCTTATCATAGCTGGTGATTAGCTGCATTTCTGTCCATTAATTGCTGTGCAATGGGTGGGGCATCCTTGCACACTCCCTGCCTGGCCCCACACATACCCATACACAATCACAGAGGCCCAGCTGTGGTCCTCTTTCTCCCACCAGACTTCAGTGTAGCAAAATACAAAGCTACAAAGCTCACAGAATATGTTTCTTACTGTATATTATTATCCTTATAAAAAGTGTGTTGCATGGAGGGACCTAAAAGAGTTCTCCCAAGACCAAAGCCTGGTTAATGCTCCTCAGGTTCAAACCCACATAATTTCTTCCTTAGGAACAAGTCCCAGAAAATTAATTTCTCAGTAGCTGACTGAGAAGCACAGAATCAGGCATTATCAGAACTGAAGGATGGCATTAATAAAACATAAGGAGTAGAAACAGATCAAATATATAAAGACTCAACAGCTGGTTGTCAATGAATTCGTGTTGCTCGTCAGACACCATTACATGCTGTTCTAATCACTCTCATCAGGAAACATTTTAGGTCACAAAAATATTTATTTCTGTTTTATATAAAAATTGTTAACAAACATAAATGCAACTACATGCTTCTTTTTCCCTCCTTACTTCTCCTGGTCAAAAGAACTTCTATTCTGCAAAGAGCAGGAAAGGATCAGGGATCAATTCTCCTTATTAACTGTATGCACCAGCCAATGATGGGTCCTTTTCTCTCTGTGCAATGACAGCAATGTGACATTTTCAAGCAGCAATGTTTGCTGACATCATGAGTCACTTTAATGCCATTCTCTGCACCTCATTTATCAGCAGCCATTTAAATAAAAGGCTGTGAAGGAAAACAGAACTCTGCAGACCCCAGGCTTTGCCCAGAACTTTGCCCACCTTTCACAGACTTGGGACAACCCAGTGTGAGGCTTGATGCAGAGTTTGCTGTAGATCAGCGGTCTCATTGTTTGCCATGCTGCAGATAAAAAAAATAATAATTTTTGCACTGCACATGCAATCACAAGATACAATGTGAATTGAACTGACAGTGGGACACAGCCTTTATGCTGCATCAGAAGCTACAAAGAAACCATGATCTTTTTCCTCTGCAGGAAAAAAACACTGAGATAAGTGAAAAATGCCAGCTTGTGGGTACTGTGCTGCTGACTAGTCAAAGCACTTTGGTCAGCTTGGTACATGTCAGTACTGACATCAGATGTGGATAGTGAGAAACTCTCGGTAATAAGAGAGATGAGCAGCAAAATTACACCAGTGTCCAGTTAGAGAAATCCTTCATAACCTTTCCTGCTGCTATGCTCCTTGGCAGGAGAGGAGGTTGCTACTGAGGAATATGGCCTATGAAGCCAAGAGAAAGGCACAGGGATCCAGTTATACACACATCTACCAAGGACCTTATGATATCCATTCAAGGGCTGCTCCTGCAGAAAGCTTTGTGGCATAGAAAACAGGCATGGGACCCATCTCTTCTTCCTCACAAGAACTGAGGAGTAGTTCAAAAGAAGAACAGAACCTTATTGGCCCCAGCAATTTAGGGATAAGTGGAAGGAGTGGAAAAACAGCAATAAACATATTAACACCAACAAGTCCATAAAAGCTAATAGTGTGAGCTGAACATTGGTGTCACTTGAGTCACTGGCTTATGACCCAGTATTTGATTAAAAAAAAAAAAATCGAGGTTACCTCCCTGATCTAAAATTGGATGTCCAGGTACTCTCAGGAGTCAACATAAATAGAAAAGCACCTGTTAGCAAAAATATAGACATTGTCCAGCTGATTCCAAACTCAACAGAAAAATGTATCTTGATAATTTAAAATTTGTTAACAGGAAACTATAATAGTTTAGCCAGGGTGGCTTTACCAGTGTCCTTAAGCTACTACTATCAATCCAGAGACTATAGAAATATGTCTGTTTCTTTGAAAATATGACTCAGCATAGGCAGAGTCCTTCCCTGCCAATCCTTCCTTCCTGGCAGGTGAACTACATGGATCTCATACAAAAAGAAGGCTTTTGGTCATACTTAGGAGAACAACATTTAATGACAAGATGCTTTCCCTTTCTCTCATTTTTCCAACGACATGGGAAGACAAAATGCATCAGTGGTTCATAAGGTGTGGCTGTTAGGCATGTACTAGGTAATTTTTTTGTCCCATGTGAGTAGTGATGCAGGTGTACTCAGCAATATTTCTTGTAAGACATTGTAGACAAAGGCGTCAGTTAATATTGGGGACCTGAGGCAGTAGGATTTGAGAAGCAATCACCATATGAACAGAAAGAACAAAATCATTTAGCACTAGCCAACCTCTTGGATTAGTCATAACTGAACAACTAAAATACCATCCAAGTTCCAGAGGAATTTGCATTTTTCCTTCTGGTTTAGATGACAGTGATGGAGCAGTAAAGTTTGCAACTAGGATAAGCACAAAAGACAAGGTGCTTTCCTTCTTTTCCACCACTCTGCAGCCAGTGTGGGATCTTTGATTGGACTTCAAAAGCCTTAACATGCTCTGTTACAAGCTGAATCAGCATGTGGAGGATAAGGAGTGAGGGAATGAATGGGATACAATCAACTGAAAACCTGCTCAGTTCTGTCTGATTCTGGAAAGATTTCCAGGTTACCGGAGTGTTCAACTCATTCACATTCAAGCCCTGAAAGAGTCTATTTTCTCACAGTTTCTTAGCTGAAGTGGGAGAGCAGCCCAGAGGAGTGTTAACACTTCCTTTGTTCCCAAAACCTGAACTTGGCTAAATTTTCTCACACAAACAGGTTAAGAATTCACTTTTTTACTTACTGGCCACCTTTTTATCTTTTCTTATGTAGCATGACTCTCATTGCCAATAGTAGCATGGAAAACTGCCCAAAATCAAGAAACAATTGCACAAACATTGAAAAAATTAAGGACTGTATTTTCAAGTGCATGGCCTTTGTCCTGTTCTTATCAGAAAACAAAGATTTTTTACATATATTTAATTCAATTCTCAAAATACTAAATACTAAAATACCTCATGGTAACATAGTTTTAAATTTTAAAAGCCTATTCTGGTACAATTAATTATTATGTGATTGAAATAAGGTGAAGTTAGCATTTTGGAACTTGGAAAATAAGCACCTAACTTTTGGACGGCTTAGGCACAGAATTACACTAGAAGTCTTCAAAACTTAGCTAGTTCATTGTCTGTTGATTTTAGCAGACTATAATTTGGTCACACGGGAGAAAGAGGTTTCCTATTATGGAAAATATGTACTTGTATGTTCTTGTTGGCCTCAAATTACCATATTGTGCAGTGACTCCATGACACTCCCACTAATAATAGAGGCAGCATTTGACAAGTGCAACAGGATGTAGCAAACATCCCATTGCTAATCCACCAAGGCTGTAAATATGAAAACTGTTGCCTCAAAGTCCGAAAATACTGAATACCTGAAATATATTGCAGGAGTAAAAAGGCATCCAGTTACTCAGGGCGGGTCATTCAAAAAATTTCCTCAAAGTATTTAAAGGGAATTATTATTATTTGTGCGAATTTGAGCCAGGGTTTACTTAATGGCACACAGGAAAGTATGCCGAATGAAGAAACCAACTGGAGGGAGTACTGATTCAGCTGAATAGTAAGCTAATATGCTGACCATGTGCCCTCAAGGCATTGTGGTTAAATTTCTGACGTTGATGCTTGAGTTAGGAATCATAAGTGGGTAATATATGTATACAGAGAGAGAGACAATTTCTTGACTCTGGTATATCTGAACAGGGGGTCGGTACTTTGGAGCTGCTGGTCTGTGGGTTTGAAAGAGTAGGTGGCAATTATAATGATTTACTGTTATGAAGCAGACTCATTCCTCTGGATTATAGATTTCATTGGGATTTACAAAGATTGCTGTTGCTATTCCAGCTTCTCATTGCATATAAACTTGCTCTTGAACAAGAATTTTCTTGCCTCCTTCAGAAATGTCAACAGGAAAATATTTTACCTAGCCAGCTGAGAAATGTGTAATAAAATAATAACATGCATTTCTCATTATTTTAAAAAGAAACCTTTTATTATTCTTGCTTTGCAAGAACCCTCAGAGCATTTTAGGACAAGGTGTTAAAAAATGATTGGAGTCACCTTAAAAGGGTCTTGGTCTTTTTGAAGGTTAGGGTGGAAGTCAGGTCCCATAGAAATTACTTTAAGTACTACCAAATAGAGAGGCAGTAAATAAAATAAAGGTAACAGAATTTGACTTAACAGTAAAGAACTGTGCCTGTATGAAAATGAGACACACAAAAGTCCTCCTGAATGCTACGGAGACACACAACAGGAATGATGTCTTCTTTCACATTTTCCTGTGCCATGACTCTTCAATGCCTGCAGAATAAGAGAGCACAGACCGAGCACAGAGAATAAAAGACACTGTTTACATGTTATTCCTGACCTTTAACAAAAAATTGGAGAGTTTAAGCTTCATAGTGAAGAATGGTCTGCACTAATAATTTATGTCACATTGCTGATAGAGCAAACCAGCTATCAGTTACTTCATACTGTGGGGAAACTGCACTATTAAAACCCCAGCAATATTTTCTGTTACTAACAATGAGTAAAATCCAAAGAACAAATAACTGTGACATTCAATTCCAAGATATGCTAAATTGTTTTTTGTATGTGTTTTCTGTCCATGCATATACACATGCCATGCACTTATTTTCCAAATCTTCAAAACAGGAATGCAAAACAGTGCCATCTGGACATTACTTTCCCTTGTAGCCGGGAGTTTTAGGACAAGCTAGCAAAACGCATCAGAAAACCCACTGGCTGTGTTCCTTCTCTATCCCAAACAATAGATAATACAAGAATAAAATAAAAGTGTATCTTGTTAGAGCAACTGCTGAGCATTGCACACCAGGCATGGAGTGCCTGGACCGCAGAGGAAGTGCCACGTTGTTATGGTAACAAGATAACAACTTCAGCGCAGGCAGCCGGCACTGTCACCTCTGAGACTGAGATCCAGATTGGCTGGGGATCTGCCCCCTGCCTTGCCCCATCACATCACTACAAATGAGACCTCGTGTTGCTGTCCCAAAGTGCAGTTCAGGCCTTACGTGACACAGGCAGGGAACTGACACCCTCCCCTGGGTCTCCCATGGCCTCTCCAAGATCCTCAGAGTTTGCAGAAGAACACTGCAGCTGCCAGGACATTACTGGGTATGGTGGAAATGACACAGGCATGACATCTCCAAGTCACTGTCTATCTCTAAAGATATCCATGAAACCTACTGGCATTTTGTCTGAACTGGATAGCTAGATTGAATCCTTCATTTTAAACAAAGATGTATAGTACTCCCCTGCTTATGTGAAAGATGCAGAAGCCATTTTCTTTCTACTAAAAATAGACAACATTCATTCTATCCAGTGCTTTGTCTCATTGCCTAATACAATGAATAGCTGATCCAGTCTATCCTCTGCCAGCAGAAGACCATTTCCTTTCTTCCTGTGTCCCAGCTTAACCTCTCTCCCTTTACCCCACCACATTCTCCAGCTATTCATGTGATCATTGTTACTTTGGTATCTCTGTGAAAGTTTGGATGGTGGGTTCCCTGGGACACAGCACTGCTGTGGGCACCCAATACAACCTCTTAGCTCCAGATATTACCACAGACAAGAGCTTCCAGCATTTGGCACAGCATGCAATAAGGGTATTTTCCTCATAGTGCCTCACTGCTCTGTCCCCTACGTTTGCCACCGCCACACAGAGAGCTACAATGACAGGGAAAACTGAACCTTGTTGGACCTTGGCCAAGAGTACATCTTTCCAGGAAGGTTTCTAGGAGGATTGCCTTCAGAAACAGTTATACTGCCCATAATCAGTGCAACTGCCTGGAACTGGAGGATCAGCTTGCCATTATACACATGGAAGCGAAGTGCAGCACACAGGGATGACCCAGGGAGCAGACAGTGAGAGAAGAGAGGCTCAGAGTGAGGCTGCCCTGGCATCAGCAGGGAGTACTGCTGGCACAGGCTGTACTGCGAACCTGCACTCGCACCACGGCTCCGCGTGACAGCCCTGAACTGTCACCCCCTGCAGCCCCAGGGACACTGCAGGAACCTTGCTGCGGGTGGCACCTGTTCTTCTCTGAAGGACTCAGGTACTAAGTCCTGCAGCTGGCCAAAGACAACATCTGGCAAGATCTTCCCATGGTGTTAATGGCTAACAAGTACCAATGTGGCACCCACAGTGCTGGATCTCACAGATCACTACCTGAGGATCAGAGGCTAAAGGTGCAGCACATATGCCCACAACGTGAGATGTCCTCAGTCGGGAAAAGATTATGAGTGATGGTCAGATTGGAGAAGGATGAGGATGAAAGGCATTTTGCAAACTTCTGCTTTGAGGTCTATTTTTAAATATGATGTATTGGCCTTGACCTATTTGTGCACCTAGAGAAATTCCTTAAAGAAAATGGGTAAGAGAAGAGATCATTATAAAGATGAACACCATGTGAGCTTTTTCTCTTAATATTATCCTGTGAAACCTCAAAAAAACCACAGTTGATATAACTAAAGATATTTTGGATTCCCCGAACCACTGTGTTACAGGGGAAGCATACACTGCATAAATGTACAGCAATAAAAATACCTGCTTCTCACAGCATTAATTCCCTCACAGATTAGCTATAGTAAAAATGTGCTGAATTTTAGAGAAAAAATCCTGCTTTGCACTATAAGCCTGCTTCTTCGAGTGTGAAAATACATAATATTTAAGAAGCTCAAAGTGTCTTCGATGTGCACGTCCCACTGACCTGGCACTGGGAGTGAGGCACTTGGGGCAGTTGTGTATGCACCATCTTGTACTGAGTTCCTTCTACAGCAATAAATCTACAGAGAGCTAAGATTGATTTGCATGAACATTTACCAATTACGCAGGCTTACCTAATTTGATCCTTTTTTTGATTATGTGCACATATTGCATAGAAGCATAGTATGAAATGTTACAAAACCAAGCTCTGGCTGTAGCACAGTAAGCTAAAAATTCTATGTATTAAAAGTTCAGGTGACCTGCTTAGGGCAGCAACAGTTTCTGCCAACGGAATGCTCTGACCTCTGGGTTCAGCTGTTCTTTCCTCTTAAATCTTACTTTGCTAACACAGAAACCACACTGCTCTTAGCAGACCTAAAGTGATGACCCTTCAACAACCCAGTAGTTTACATGCACTTTTGTGAGAGCACAGAAACCTGATATTTGAACCTGAGACAACATACAAGTCTCAAAATAAAAAAAAAAAACCCACCCAAATTGATTAAAATCAAAGATGGTTTATTTCTTTCTTTTTAAGAAAGATAGGAAATATGTCTATTTTAAGGTTGTTCGGATGCAAATTATTTTAATTAATAGCAGAAAGTTTGTGGTTTTTTTTTTTTTTTAAATCAGCCTACTTTCCAGAACAGCACATGCTTATTACATTTCCCTGGCTTTTTTTATTGACATGGTTTTTTCTATCCTACCACTTCACCATTTTCCTCTTTTCACTTCTTTCCTGTTATAAGAATTAAACTAATTGGTATCTCTCCACTGAGGGAGGATTTATAGGGAAAATTCTGATCTTTACAACACACCACAAGCAGGTCCAGGCTCACTCTCACCTTTGCTGATCATTCAAGGCATGCTTGAAGTACTCTCAACCTCTGGCTCCCAGCTTCACACCGGGCTATAACCACAGCAGCATCTTTGTTAAACCCGTGTCTCCCGGTTGAAAATGGATAGGCAGCCTCCAAGACAGGCCCTAGTCCATTAAGGACAGCAGGATCAGGACCTCAAAGTGCATTCTGAATTGAACAGGGAGCGACCAGAGCATGTAGAGCATTAGCGCAATGTGCTCCTGGTACTCCTTCCTCTCCAAAAGACACACCAATTGTACACAACTTTTAGCAGTGCCTTTCACCTTCTGTGCATCTTATGTCTCTGGTATGATGCCCTAAATCTTAAGTTATATGAAACTGGAAGGGATTAGCAGCTTCTGTTTCATCAATTATATTACTTTTAATTGCCTTGAAGGATTCATTTGTCTTCACTCCAGTAACCTTTGGCAGCAATCAGCAATTCAAACACCACTACTCCCACACACAGCAGCTCTTTTCAGTCATATTACTTTCGCTGAAAGGTCCTTAAGAAACAAAAACACTCTCGTTCAGATAGCTTTCCAGATGTATTTATTTAAATTCTACCTCTGATAAAATTAAGAGATTAAGTATACTTCTAAGAAGCAAGAAAATGCTTCATCATCACCAGGAATGGGCTTAAAATTCTTGTCTATGTTTTACAAATAGCATAATCAAAGTTCAATAGACTATGCAAAGATTGCAAATCTATAGCAGACAGGGAAATTTACATAAATAACAGATATGAATATCTGATGTTTACAGAAATAAAACCGCATGCTATGCAAACTGACTAAAGTCTACAACATTAAAAAACATTTCATTATGCCGATTTTTCAAGCCAAAGCTCATTGGAGGTAAATATGTAAGAGACATTTCAGTCACATAATGCAAGGAGAAACATCTACAGAAAAAATAAGATCTATATATTGTTATGCCGTATTGCTAAAAGAAGTTTGGATTAAGGCTTGGATGAAAATGGGGATTGTTTCCCCTTCAAGACCTTTAGGTTAGGGTTTCCCACCTACAGCAGGGACCTGTGCAATTCAATGGGAACCTGGTACCCAAAGACCTTAAACAACCTTAAAAATAATCTGGTTTTTAGTATCTCACACTGAAAGTGGGAATTTGATTTTTTTAAGGGTCTCATGTAAAATACCAATATCAAATAATTGCACTGATCACACTGATTCTGCTGGAAATATGACAAGGTCACATACAAAGACAACAATTTACTTGATACTGTGGGTTAAAATGTGAAATATAATAAGACTGTCAGCAGAGCAGTACTTAGCCCAATTCATCCATCCTAGAGCTAGCCTTTCTCAACACATGACTGAAGGTTTATAAGCCAAACTCAATTATTGAAAGTGGTTTCCATCGGGAAGCAGCAGGACCCTACAGGTGTGGCAGAGGCAGAATTTTGTCTAATACTCATTGTTTGTTTTTTTAAGGATAAAACACTCGTTTCACTAGTATCTGGAAGACAGTGGTGTCTTGTCACATTAAGAATACTGTCAGTACTCACTCAAAAACATAAATGAGAAAGGGAACATGGATAAACGAACCTACAAACTTCAGGGATAAAAAAAAAAAAAAAAGCCCAAACCCCAAAATTCCTAAAAAGCAAGGAGAACCAATACCTCATGTCTCCAAACATATTGTGCTCGACAAGGTCATCCTCCTAATTCAGAGAATTCAGTTAATCCTCTGGATGAATGCAGCATGTGTTGCACTCCCAATGAAACCACACAGGCTCCAAGCAAGAGGCCATCAACAAGTGCTATAAATGCAGTCAAATGGCTGGAAGCCTGAATAGCAGCATTTGATTTTCCCCTTTCCAATAAAAAACCATAACAAAGACAAGTGTTTCACTGAAGGTGTGCATTGTTTTAAAGGCCAAAAGGTGCCTTTCCTTCTAAATTTTAAAAACATTAATCAAGAATGAAATAAACAACATGTGCAAGTCAAAGGTTAATATCCCAGGGTCTTTAATGTGCGTTTACCACCCACTTCTTTTCCATTAACACCATCACCTCCTCCCTGTCTTTCAACACCCCTCCAACTATCCTTGCCTTGTGTGTCCGACTGATTCACACAACTGAAAAGTAGTAATTATTTTGCAGTTAATCTTCAGAAAACTGCTGCACAGAAAACAGGCTTTGCCTTCTGTTCCAAAGTCTGAAGGGAATGACCACTCGAGAGAAGCAATTGTTACAGTTCTCTTCTAAAGGGTTTGCCCAGGTTTTGTTTGTTTGTTTAAAGATGAGGAGACCAGTTTCACTATTGCCTTGAAGACACTGACATCATAATACAACAAAAATATCATAAGCAAGAGGTCTATGCAGCAGATTCTGATTTTAGAAGTAATGGCATTAGTCCAAGATAGATTTAAATTATTTAAATAATTCGACTGTAGAAATTCAGCAGCACTTTTAAGGATAGAGTATGGCTCTAATTATAACTGAACAATTAACCTTTACAATTGTGCTGTTTAGAATGCTTCTCTGAGTGGGTATATTCTTAATAATTGGGCTATTAATTAAAACTGCTATCTAAAGGGTTGTCAGAAATCTTGCATAAAAAGAAATATTTTGGGCGGGGGTGGAACCAGGACAAAATAATCCTTCTCTGAACGTGTATTCTATCATATTCACTGTAAAAAAAAAAACAAACAAAAAACAAACAAACAAAAAAACAAAAACAAACCAAAAAACAAACAAAAAACCAACCAACCAAACAAAAACAACAAAAAAAAAACACAAAGAAAAGCAAAGAGAGGAAAGCAGACATTGTTCCTATGTGTTCTCTACTTATCTAGAAAATATAAAGCAGTATTTGAAAAATTTCAAAAGCATTTCCATATCAATAAAAAAGGTACCAAAAGGGTAAGAAGATAACTTAGATTTTTTTTTCCTCTGTTCTTTCCCACAAGGTAGAATGAATCTATTGGTATAATACATCTTTTTCATTTCTCACACTGATGTTTTTTTTTAATTCTCCCTAAACTGTCTTCATGATTCTAAGCAAATCTCTAATATCATTACTTGTATTTACAGAACGAACATCCTTCCCAAGTCATCCTTTCAGCAGTGAAAACAAAGGCTACTGTGTTTACTCAGAAAATACTTCTCAAACTCCTTTAAGTGATTATGTGAGAAAAGAGGAAAAAAACCCCACCGGTGAGATCTAAACACCTGTATAGCTCAGTCAGGAAAGCCTCTGACCTCTGGCACTTCAAGGCTGGTTGGACAGACTGAGCTTGCAGGTTCCTCACTAGCTTTAATTCCACTCTACTGAACAAAGGCTTTGCTGAAGAAATAAACCAGATGAATTTATAACTACTCTTCAAGAGCAGCAAAACATCCTTGATTTAGCAGGTAGATATCAAAATATCTGACCTCTGGCTATTTCCAGACCAGCTTCCTGGTGAATATTCTCAGATGACAACCCATATTCAAAACCACAGATAAGGCTACGATATGAAAGCCCAAAACACATTTTCTAATAACTTTTGACCTTATTTCACCACTGTACTTAGTCTGTTAACCTTATTGTTAAATACTCTTCTGTTGTGCAATTACTCTGCGTTACCCGGGACAGGAAGGCACTTCACATGTGCAGCAGGATTTACACTCCATTATTACTTTGGCCAACTCCAGAAACCTGTCGGGGGAGGCCATTTTTAAGCCATGCAGCAAGACAACTGTATATTATATTCTGGTGCTTTGCAGACAGATCTCTTCTGCCTTAAACTCCAGTGCCTTCATATCTGCTATTTGCTCTCCTGCTTGCTTCAGGCAAAAGGTTGTAGGGCACTGTCAGGATTTTCACATCAGACACATGGAAAATCTATTTGGAGCTCTCAGAGTGGAAAGTGGTAGTATAGGTCACTTAACATTATCAGTCATTTTATCTCACAGGAGCCATGAATGAGAGGGCTGGGTAGGAGGAGGATTATGCCTCAAGCAGCTCAAGACTGGCTATGTCCTGTCTGCTCCCCAAAACCTCACGGGTACACGTGGGAGCTCATACACACATGTGCAGCTAGGAATGAGCATTCATATTTTTTCAAACACAGACTGTTATTCAGCAATTTGGGGAAGTGGGCTTAAAAAAGAAATAGAACCAAACATCTTAGGCCTTCTTTAACTTTCCACTACTCAGTGCTTCTGAAAATGTTTTTCTGTTTGTTTTTTTCCCTTTTTCTTCTCAAAATGTGCCACATGTCTTCAGAAAAATAATTTGAGGATCTATAGTGCTAGCTTTATCAGCAGTGCATGTGCATTTTAAATAACTGAGTTAACCTTTGGCTAATCTTGACCTATGCAGTATTTGATGGCATACACTGGAAATCCTGTGTGCCCGTGCAACAACGAAGCAGCAGGAAGGAACCTAACACCAAGCTTCATTTAGTATTACATCATGTGTAAATCTCCTACTGGACTACAGAGAAACTGCCAGGTAGTCCAGGTCCTGCAAGAAAAAGAAACTGAGCTAAGAGATGATGCTCAGGCCATTGTTATGTCAGTCTAGGACCACTCTGTCTGTAAGGGACAGTGTGTTGGACCTCTGGAGGCCACCTCCCTCTCCCTCCTGAGAGAAACCTGACTTACCCCTCTCATTCTTCAAGGAAGGACATACCAGTTCTGTGGCTCTGACTGTGTGAAGATCACAAAATATGTGTGTTGGAACATCAGAAATGTCTGCTTCTGGCAAAATGGAGTGCTTGCAGTTCAAATACCCAAGAATCTCAGCCACCTAATGGCTGGAATAAATCGGCATTTGACTTGCACGTATTGACTGATCATCATAAAATGAAAATGATTGGAACTCAGAGCCTAAAAATCTCTGCATGAAAAACTAATGTGATATTACTAGAGAGAACAGCAGTTTGAAAATGAAAGGAACATGTGATGGAACTGGAAGGAATCTACAGGTAAATCTCAGCTATATTCAGGTCACAAACTCAACTCCCTTGTTACTTCTGAGCCTGAAATTTATTTAATAGAAAGAAATAAAATGTGAGAGGGAAGGGAATAAATTATCCTATTTTAAAATCATTGAATTATGTGCCATGAAGTTACTGCACTGAAGTTTTCATCAGCATGAGCAGAGGGTGAGTAAGCTAGGGAGAAGCGGATTGCCAACAACAGCCTTCGGCTATATAATTATATATGCTTTAAAAAGTGCTTGTAAATTTGTACACTTGGAAATTTCATGGACCCACACCTGGCCTTAATCTGGTCTTTAATCATGTCATTGATGCTAGCAAATTCTTGCAATGATCCTTAATAACTAGGGAAACTGATTTTACTTTACACAGACTGAAACTGTTAACTACTTTGCTGTTCAACATTTAAGCCATTAGTTATTCAGTGCTGTAACCAGTATGGTTGCCTATCTTTCTAAGGCAAATTACAAACAATAAAGAAAAAATGAAAAAATAAACCAAGGAAATGCCCCAAATGACCACAGAATATGATAGTGCTTTCCAGGTAGTCAGCCAGTTGTCCCCAAATTGGTTACTTGACATCCACAAGATATCTTAAGTAGCTTTGGATTTTACCTATAATGTAAACTATTTGCAATATGCTATACAAGAATATAGATCCACAAAGTTCCCTTACAAAAGAGAGATTTGTAAATTCCCCCCAAATGAAAATATAAATCAAAGGTATTTGAGTTTAATTTTCTATCAAAGCATACAAAAATAATAGCAAGGGAATGGGCTACTAAGTAGCAAGAATTCTTAGTTGATTCCTCTATGGATGAGATCACATAAAATTATCGTACAGCCAACCTATTGTAAATAAGAGAAATCTATGTTTTATCTCTAATGTAGTAGACCTTTAAAAAACAAATTACAACCCTTTAGTCAAAACTGACTGAGTATAAAAGGGTTTAAAAACTGACTCAATGAAAATGAGCAGCTACAGTTAACAAAATAATCACAAGGACACAAGGATCATTTAAAAGGCACTACAGAAAATGTGGATTTTAATGTTATTAGTACACTGTCATCCAAACTAATAGTGTCTCTGTGTTAAGCTCAAACTCTCACTTGCATCTTTTTTAGTGCCACTATCACATTCAAGACTCCCACAACACTTTACCATTTACCAGCAAAACCTAGCTGAGTGATGGAGACTGTCATTTTGCCTTTACCTGTTTATTTAATAAAATGTGGTGAGAAATTACACACATGTATGAGCATGTATACTTCTTGTACTACACTTCTAGTAACTTATTACCTAAGTCCTTTCTTTCAAGTCCTTTTAGCTTATTATTAAAAACTAACTAAAATGTCTTTCCAGTTCAGCATGTGCTGAGCACTTTCCAGGGGTGGGAAATCTACCACCGTTCTGAGCAACCTGTTCCATTGTTTACCACCCTCATTGTAAAATATGCCTTCCTTCTCTCCAATCTAAATCTACCCTCTTTTAGTTTAAAGCCATTACCCCTTGTTCTATCACAAGCCCTGCTAAAAAGTCTGTTTCCATCTTTCTTGTAGGCCACTTTAAGTACTGAAAAGCCACAATAAGGTGTCTGTGGAGCCTTCCCTTCCCCAGGCTGACAGCCCCAGCTCTCTCAGTCTGCTTTCATACATGAGGTGCTCCATCCCTCTCATCACCTCATGGCCCTCCTGTAGACCCCCTCCAACAGGTCTATGTCCTTCTTATGCTGGGGACTCCAGAGGTGGATGCAGCAATCCACATGGGGTCTGACCATAGCAGAGTAGAAGGGCAGAATCACCCCCCTGGACCAGCTGGCCATACCTCTTTTGTTGCAGCCCAGAATATGGTTGGCTTTCTAGTTACATCCAGCTTTTCATCTACCAGTATCCCTGATTCCTTCTCAGCAGGGCTGCTCTCAATTCCTCCATCTCCCAGCCTGTTACTGAGGGTTGCCCAACCCAGGTGCAGCACCTGGCACTTGGCCTTGCTGAACCTCAAGAGGTGCCCATGGGCTCATTTCTCCAGCTTGCCCAGTCCCTCTGGACAGCATCCCACCCTCAGTTGTGTCAACTGCACCACTCAGCTTGGTATTCTCTGCAGACTTGCTGAGGGTGCACTCTGTCCCACTGCCTAAGTCATTGGTGAGGATATTAACCGGTACTGGTCCCAGTACAGACCCCTGAGGGACACCCCTTGTCACAGGTCTCCATTTGGGTATTGAGCTGCTGACCACTACTGTCTGGATGTGACCATACAGCCAATTCCTCTTCCACCTAACAGACAATTGATTGAATCCATCTCTCTTCAGTTTAGGGAGTAGGATGTTTTGGGCAATTGTATCAAAGTCTTTACAGAAGTCCATATAATGACACCTGTAGCCCTTCTGTCCACAGATGTAGTCACTCCATCATAGAAGGCCACCATTTGGTCAGGCAGGACTTGCCCTAGGTGAAGCTGTGCTGGCTATCTCAAATCACCTCTCTCTCCTCCATGTGCCTTAGCACAGATTCTAGGAGTATTAGTGTTGGACAGAGGGAGGGAGGAAAAAAGCTAAACAGACATTACTTTTATTTAGAAGTAATTCATGGTCTGGGCAATGTATTCTGCTAACAATAAAAATCACAGCAAGTGGTTTTAAACTGGTATCTGACTGCTTGGGACTGTTTATTTCTACCCAGTTGTTCAGACTGAAACCTACTTATCAATGCAGAGCTTCTTTGTCCCTTTGCTAAAATTATCTCCAATGTTCTGCCAAAATAATGACAATGTTGTGACAGTCTCTGAAAGTTTGCTTTGATTACCTCTGCATCATGGTGACACAGAACCACTGGACTGATTTGATACTCAAGAGAAAGGACAACAGGTTACATAAACAGTGCTTTCTAGTCACAGAAGATAAACAAATTCCTTCCAGACCCTGTAAAGAAACAGCTGAGTTCACTTATTACTGCTCCAGACTAAACCACTCCTAGTTTCTTCCCTTAAAACTAGTGTGTCTGCCTCTCTCTTAATAACCAGCCTGCATCCCAAAACAAGCCCTTCAAAAATGCTCTGTGCATCAGTGGAGATGTGACATGCTTCACTTCCTTTCACTTTTACTCAGTCATACTGAGGCAATTCCTACATGGAAAGTTACTCCCTTCTTATACTCTTCAGAATTATATTTTTCAGTTTCCTCAGCTGTATCTTAAAGAAGTCATGCCCCAAAATATGCGAGGTCTACAGGAGTTTGTGTCTATGACATGCACCTAAAGCTTCACAATTAAATAATAGTGATTTTACTGGAGTCTCAAATTGCCTGAGAGTTTATAGTGTAAGTCAGTGCCTTATGCATGCTGAAATGCCTTCAAACAACTGCATCAATTCTCCAGTGTATATTCCAAGATATACTGACTCTAACTATTTTCGTGGCTTGGATGACTAATCAGCTTTGTTGTGAGTCAAGACTTTCTGTAAGGATATTTGGATTTGCTACTTCCAGAAGAGCAATGCAACATGAATTTGCAATGGTTTTAAATAGATCATAACAACCCTTATCATCTTAGGTTCTTCTGCAAATTCATCAGCTGTTCCATCAACAATTTTTAACTGCCAGTTTGTCAACGTTATTTTAACTTTTGCCAGTTTAATGTACTTCCCCCTGCTTTATTGATTTTTAAAGCTTAATAACAACACATTAGGACATAGTCCAAAGATGAAAGTTTTATAGTCCAGCTGGAGTTTTACCATAAAACCCATTCATCTGCAGTAAACAGAATCGTTAATAATGTGCTATTAAACAATTTTGGGTTTGACATGCTCTTCCAAGTTGCCATGCTACCTAGGATTGGTTTTCCAATTAACTTGACATTTTATAAAACAAAGGTAGACATGGACATCTATTTAAAAACAAGGTGGCAGTGAACAAATTGACCAGAAAAGGTTAGATGTTACATACACATTTGAGGAAAAGTAACATTTCACTGTAAGAGGTAAATGACATCACTGTGAAAAAAGACAAATATAAACAAAACAGAACCCTTAATACAATAATGACTCCTGAAAAAAGTAATTGC
The DNA here is from genome assembly GCA_013400735.1 of Pomatostomus ruficeps. Lineage (NCBI taxonomy): Eukaryota > Metazoa > Chordata > Aves > Passeriformes > Timaliidae > Pomatostomus > Pomatostomus ruficeps. Next base: position 65,044 of record VYZT01025096.1, read on the forward strand.
ACCATAATTTCATATTTGTAATTGTAAACTTAATTAATGTTTCATTTACAGATTGTAGCATCTTCCTTATGGACGATATTTCTTCCCAAACCTAAAACAGTGATTCTGCTAGTCTTCAGCAAAACATTTTGTTTCAAGCAGCATCTATCATCTTGCTAATGAAAATGTCAATAACATAGAGAGCAGCAGCATATTTTCCAAAAAGAAGGTACAGATGTAATAAATCTAACATGAAAAATATCTCATGTTGTTTTTATGACATGTAAACATATTTGATATATTTTCCCTCCAAATCAAATTACTTAGAACACTGCAGGATATTCACTTAAAAGAACTCCAGGATTACGTTTTATTTCTCTATTAGCATGGTTCTGAATAACGAAAAAGTTTCATTTTTTCTATTTGTCACTGACAGATTGATTAAAATCTGGGGAACAACAACTGCTACTATTTCTGTCAGCTCTCAGTTAAGCATTTTCTCTTACAATTTTTAATAGTGCTTAGGCTTTTATTAACTTTATGCAAATGTTTTTCTGGTTCAGTACAAATATTAACTTGCTTTACTAACACTATTACTTCACCAACTTCACACGGTTACTTCTCAATTATTTGCAGTGTTTCCATTTAAAAGGTACCATCAGCAGGCTACCCTCCAAGTACCAACTGGGACCAACTATGTTTCAAATTAGAGCTTAGCACCCACTGCTGCAGTACAATAAACCAAACAGTTATGACTCTATTGTGATGTAACAGAACACAATTATTATTGTTTAAATTAAGTTCAGAGATGGAAAGTCATAAGAGATAAAAAGTCATCCGTAGACATAATGGCACGACTTTATTTTTCTTGCTCACATTTCCTTTCTATCTCTTGAAATTAGTCTAGAAGGACATTGCTGTCTCATTTGAAAGATGTCTCCTGACATACGTGTCTGGATGTGGAATACATTTGCTCTATGGAGCCATGAGCCTGACTTTAGTTCCCTAAACACAAACACTGTGAACCAGTCACTGCAGTAAGTGACATTTACTGGCCTATTCCTGAGAGACCTGACCACCTCCATCCACAAAAATTAACAGTCAAGGTTCAACGGATCTCAAGATCCACTGGCTCTATTTCAGACAAATCCCTGGAAAAAGCATTCTTTGCTTACAGTTTCCTGGTATAGTTACATAGAAGGGAGCATTAGTGCTTGCACCATCCAACACTGCCCGGAGAGGATACCTGATTTGCATGCAGACAACCACATGAACCAGTGCTCCAAGAAGCTAGTGAGGACCCAGAAGCTCTGTCAGAAAAAGGACCAACTTTTTTAATGCTTATGTCCTGCACAGGGTTTCTGATGCCTCAAGGTAGTCCAAATCCAGAGCACTGAAAGCACATGGAACAAGGACTGGTGAGCCTTGGGTAAGCTAGAAGATGGGACTCAAAGCTGAATCCTGGTCTGCTAATGTCCAGTTGAGAAGCGAGGACAGCTCATGCTCCCATTATTCTGTCTTTTTTGAGTAAACAGAAGCACATTTGTCACTCAATTAAATAGATACAATTCCAAATATAGATAAGGAAGAGGAAAAAAACAACTAAGAGGTGCTATTTACATGCAGTCATTTTCAAGAGGAGAAAAGAAACATTAGAGTACAAGCAAAACATACAGCAATTACCAATACATATTACATATTCTACAAAATGTTTCTGCAAGGAAATTTTACCACAGTATTTCTTATAATGATTGTCAGGCAAACAGTGAGAATGTGGGTAAGGGTCTGATTTGACACTGACAGAATCCAAGTCTTTTCATGACAAGCATGGTATTGGGTCCTTGCAATGTACAGATTGGCATAAGCAGAACATAATAAAAAACACAGTAGTGGCTTTGCCCCCATTTTGCTAATTCCTCTGACATGATACATGAAGTTTATCTTAAAGGGACACAGTTCTCAGCACCCAGCATCCATCTGTGGCAACAATTTTTGATGCATACATTTATCTTTGCAGTAATAACTGATCTACATATAAACAAACCAGTTCCTTACATACAAATTCTAACTGCTCTCAGGCAGATTATTTCATTGGCACATGCAGGCAATACCACAGGAGGCTAGTACAAAAAAATGCATATGCATCAGTGCTAGTCAGATTCCCTGCTAAAAAACCCAGCTACACATCTCCAAGCCATACACCTCTGATCCATCTCTATGTGGAGAATAACTGCAAAATTTAGCACAAATTAGATAACACTTCTCTAAGAAAATGAGAAACTCTGTATTATTACATCCCTGTGGTACCAATCAAACATAATGAATTTTTGATCTTCTGCAGTGTGAAGCACAGTACTGCCAGCCATCTAAAGCAAACATTCCCAGACTCTGAAACATAGCTGTAAATATTCTTGCCCAGGGTGCTGATCTTGGTGGCAGTTTCTGACATTGATTCATGTCTACTTTACTTAAGTTCATACCAGTAAAATCTGAGTAAAACAACAGCTTTATGAAGGATTCTGTTAGTTCCTGTGAATTACTGCAGCTACCCCTCCAGTGATGTAAAACAGACATTATTTTTACAATTCACTTAAACTGAAATTCAAACTAATTTCAGCTATTCTCTCATAGTATTTTCAGTTGAATCAATATCATTCAGCCATTTTGAAAGCTGTTATGACACACATAAACTAATACATACATGAACACATTATTTAATACAGGGGAATAAAGGTTATGCTGCAACTCTTTTTTATATACATGCAATGTTTAAGTGTTTATTAGAGGAGCCAAGAGGGCTATAAGTTCCCTCAATACACTGTAAGTGCTTTTCTCCCTGCAAGGTAACAGCCTCACATCTCCTGCACTTTAATCCATACTGTGACTGATGGTGATCCCTCCTCACAATGCACAGCAATATTCACCAGTAAAAAGCCCTACAACTTCTCTGAATTTGGCCCCCTGAAGTCATATTACCATAGGAGGTTTTGATTTTAAATGTGGTAGTCTAGGCTAGATAGAAAGTGAACTCAGGAAAGTAAGTCTATTAAAAGGTTCCTCAATTCTCAGATCTGATTTTTGTTCATATTTAAAACCCACAGTAGGGGGAAGAGGAGAGAATTATTTTTTTTCTCCTTGCAACACTTCAGAGTCAATACATTTACCAAGATACGATCTGAATTCCATTCTGATTTGCAGAATGGTTAGCTAATTGGCAAGCACATACAATTTAAGAACTAGATTTAGTAGATTAAACTCATTACTTCAAGCTTTTTATGTTGGGCTCTGAGTCCCTGCATAACCTCTTCCCCTGCCGATTATCTGCCCTGCTCCCTTTTCATATTTCATTCCCCTGCTTCGGTGCTGTAATCCAATGCCTCCTCTGAAAAGGTTGCCTCACCTGTCCCCAGTGCTTCCTCCTGTCCAGGCTCCCTGTTTCACAGCCTCGGTTCCTCATAGCCGAGACTTGACCCGAAGGTTACGGCAGTCCTCTCTGAGCCACCAGCACCTCGGCACAAATTACTCGTCTCGCTGAACTGTTACATTTCCCGGAATGAAGCCAGTTACCAGGCGGTGGCGGAGCTGGTTGTTGATCTATGATACCCTCCAGCTGACTGCCTTTTTAGCATGCACGATCTTCAGGCCACAGACTACGCCTTTCTTTTGTGTCTGGAAAGCCTGTAGCAGTTGCTGGGCACTAGCGTTTGTATTGGGAGCTACAAAAACTCTTCTCACCTACGACCACTGCAATTCCCGTCCACTTTCACTAAAGAGAAAGATCAAATGAGGTCCGGGGATGTTTAAGGATGAGTAGCCTACTCTGAAGTAAGGCTTGTTTTCTATGTTGACTGTTTTACACTGGATATAAAGCTCATCAAAGGCTTGAAGTTGCCTTTACTTTGAAAGAAATACATTATCTTCAAATATGCAAAGCAGGTTTACTGTTGATAACCCAAGAGTTATTGACCTTGTATTTCAGCTGTTCTCAGCGTGCACTTTGGCTTTTTCTGTAATAAGATCATCTCACCACCAGATGATTATTGATCACTTATAACAGAAACAAAAAGCCTTGAGCAGATAAATCTATTAATTGTGCTCAGTGCAAAGTGATGTAAAAAATTGCAAACACTCCCCTCTTCCTGCCCACCCCAACAACACCCCCCTCCCGCCCAAAAAATACAGTATCAGTCAAAAACAACATTTCAAGATGAAACCCAGAGAGCTAGGGAAGATGGCAAGCACCAGTAAGTTTTACCAGAGACCTGCTTGGTGAACAACTACCACCTAGCAATAGCAATGGCACTACCAGCCGAGTATGATAGCAATTGGATTAAGTCCTCACCGGTAACCCAGACCTGCTGGGGCCTTCCCTGTGCTGCCCATCCAGGAAGGGGAGACAATGTAGGGCTGCATGAGAAGGCTGTGGAGCCGCGCTGCGTGTCTCGGGACCCACGGGGCCATCAGCACCCTTGCCAACCCAATGCCGAGGCAGTGGCAAGATCTTTCCCCCATCCCCAGGTTCTCCAGACAGGCCCAGGCAGGTGGGCAAGGAGCAGGTCATGGAGATAGAAGCTTCTGGACTAACCTGCTCACAGGTTTCCGCGATGTGCTTTCTCCCCCCTCGGGGGACCCAGACCGTGACACCCGGCTGGGGGATGCTTAGGGCTGCTCTGCCCCTCTCGTCTCCTCTCCTCTCCGACGCGACGGCGAAGGCTATCCCTTGGCCGCCCCAGCTGGGGGGCCGCAGAGGGCTGCGGGGCACCCCGGGCGGGGGGCACGGCCAGGGGCAGGGGACGAGCGGAGATGCGGCAGGTACCGGCCGCGCCGGGAACGGGAGCCTCGCCGCAGATTTTAAGGTTAAGTGCCTGCGATTTCTCACCCTCACAAAAAGGAGGGGGAAGGAAAGATGATCAAGGAAACAAACCAGGCAGGGGAGCGATGAAGGGGCGGGGGGGAGAAGAAAAGGAGGGAGAAACAAAGGGACGAATAAAACCCTCTCCTGGAACAAGCAAACAAAGAGGGCAAAAAGAGCTCGGCGGTCTCCTCGGGGGGTAACCCCCCGCCGGGCTCCCCGACACCGCAGCACCCCGCCCCGACGTACGGTCCC